>CAUYPK010130781.1:0-11079 GCA_963574355.1 Loris lydekkerianus | reverse complement strand
TGGGAGGAGGGAGGGTGATTGGTGAGATTACACCTGCAGTATCTTACAAGACTATATGTGAAACTTAGTAAATGTAGAATGTAAATGTCTTAACACAATAACTAAGAAAATGCCAGGAAGGCTATGTTAACCAGTGTGATGAAAATGTGTTAATGGTCTATGACACTAGTGTACGGTGCCCCATGTTGACATTAATGTACACAGCTATGATTTAATAAAAAAAAAACAAAAAAAAAAAACTATGATATTTCCTCAGCCAGCCTTCAAGTATGTTTGGTTGAAAATGTTGCCCATTTACTGTAAGCATAAAGGTGCTTTTATGAATGCTTCAGAAAGCACTAAAAAGCCATTAAAAATGAGAGACAAATAAAACAACTATGTCCCATTTTCACTTTTAACAACAAGGATTCTTTATGCTTCATCTGTACTCTCAGAAAGTACTCAGAGGACAGCTGAACACCATCCTCACAAACTCACAGCATCGGACCAAGTCACATTCATCTCATGACTACACACCACAGCCAGAGGAGAGCTGAACACCATCCTCACAAAGCCACAGTATTGGAACAAATCAGATCCATCTCATGACTACAGACCACAGCCAGAGGACAGCTGAACACCATCCTCACAGACTCACAGCATCGAACCAAGTCACATCCATCTCATGACTATAGACCACAGCCAGAGGACAGCTGAACCCCATCCTCACAAATATTTTTATACTGAAATTGGACCTTTACATTTTTTACTTGAGTGAACATGATACATTTACTTTAAAAAATCTTTAGAAGTGATAAAAATAATTTTTTTTCAAACTCCTCAATTAAAATTCTAGTGCCTTCGGTTTAGCATAATAGAAACTCAAGGCAAACAACAGTGAGCTGGAGTGTAAGCACTCTCAGAGCGTAAATCACCACATACTGCTGAGGTTTCTTCCTACCTGTGAATTGTCAGGCTGAACCTACACACGTGTAAACTGTTACCAATGGCTAGGATGAGTCATGAGCTCAGTGATGCAGCAACAATTTCAATACAACATTGTTTTTCTTTGTGTGTACCATGCTTTCAGTGTAGCAATAATTTCAGAATGACAGACTCTGTTAAAATAGAGGACAAATCCTACCAAACGAAATTTAATCAAATTTAATTGCATAAGTAGATGTTCTAGAGAATTACTCAAAGTTAATGCTCTAGTCACAAGATACTGTGGCTATTTTTATTAAGAACAAGTAACATGGTGAATGGCTGTGTTGCAATAAAATATAGTGGAATATTCCTGTAATAAATTACTTATTGTCATATTTATTATATGTCTGTTTCCAGAATAGTCTTTGAAAGAAAAAACTGTGTGTTTTACTTTTGTATTCCTATTCCTAGCACCGTGTGCTGAGCTCGTTTATTTGATGGGTAGAATCTGCTGCATTCACCTGTGCTGTGTGTGACAGTGTAACAGGACACCTCAGCTAAGGGTACAGAATGTTCACGTGACAAAAAAATCATCTAACATCTAATATGAAATAACATCAGGATATATAAGGGCACTCAAGAGCAAAATAGTTTAGTAGGCTGATTTTACAAAAATACAGAATATTTACACTGGTTGGACCCTCTGCAACTGATTAGCCCAATCTCCTGACTTGATGTGCCAGGAAGCACTTCGGGAATGTTAGGAAAAGCCCGGCTTACTCAGAGAGCTACATGCAGGGGTCAAACCAGAAATCACAGGTGCTAACTTCAGTCCAAGGCTTAGACTGAATTCCCTCAGGAATTCCCTCAAATATGAGGTGGCTTTTCCTGAGGCAGCCGGCCCCAGGCAAACTGGGGTATCCAAGGAAAAACAAAATCTGAAGGTTATTTTCAAAATGCTTACAATTTAACTGGGCTTAATTCAGTAATTAAATTATACATTTCTATGTGAAATAAAAACAGAAAACATATCATGGTGCTTTCTGTAACAAGAATAATTAATATTTGGAACTCAGAAACCTATCTCCCTACAATGGAGTTGTAGTCTCAGAAAGTACACGTGTTCTTAAAACAATGGCTTAAATGCCTTCACTTCACAGCACTTGGTATTAAACTCCTCAGGCATCAAAATAGCTCTGTTGTCGTCTTTTCTACAATAGCACATCAGGCATTCTTAAATACGTATTTTATTGGCATCAGAAAAGCAACTGCAAATGTTTTCTCTTACATTCAACATCCTTAAAAAAAGACTCCATTGCTAAGCTCTGACAAATGTACCTCCCACTACCACACTGGGTTCCTTTGCAAACACGCAGTTCACAATTATAAGCAATTTTGAAAAAGGAACACTATCTTCCCTGGAGACCAGAATGCCTTGGAGTGGTTAAATGTGTAACTGGATAATTTTATGAAATTCTTATTATTTACTTGAATCTCATTTGAGTCTCACTGGTAAACAGTATATCCCTGTTAAGTGTTATTATCTTCCCAAAAGTGTCCATAATCCTCAATGCTCCCTTAACTTACCTTATAAACACAACATGTTACTTGGGGATGTGGATGGTGAAATACAGAAGATACCCGTCCCCGTCCCCTCATTTCAATGACACGCTGGGTTTCCTCTTCCCCACACTGGGGGTTTTCTAGATTATAGGCATAGTGGAAAATGAACAACAGGACTTTTAACTTCCTCATGATTTAGATTATGTCTTAGCTGGCTGCAAATCTCATTATCAGCTTTACAGTTGTTTTTCTACCTTGATTTACTTTTATTTTTGGATCAGAAGAAAGAATGGCAAAATTGCAGCCTAGAGATTTGCTTTAGAAAATAAAGTTTGAAGTTAGCTGTTGTTGATTTATACCCAGTGTGCTAGGCTTAGCATGAATGTACAGTTAAGCGTACTTTATAGGTAATTACTCCTATTGCTGTGACGATAGCTACAGAAGCCGTACATAGTTAGAACACCACCCGATTCCTGAAACAGTACCTTGGTCCCTTCTAAAGTGCTATATTAGGGAAATAAATTCTGATGATGGTAATGGCATTTCATCCAACAGGAGATATTAGTTACTAAACTTTGATGATGGTGGGATTTCATCTAATAAGAGGTCTTACTCCTTTGGAAACCAACATCTTTTACTACTTGCTTAGTTACATATGAACAATAAAAACTCACCGAGATCACTGATTTCACTGAAATGAACAGTAAGTAAATAGTCTATAACTGAAATGATCAAAATAAAAATTGCTCTGAGTTGTATTAGAGGGTGAAGCGCCCCAAATCCTTCTACTTGTAGCTTCTACTATTTTGCTCAATAACATGGTATTTTAGTAGGAAATACTATGTCACTAATAGAGAGCAATTACAATTTGGTCTTTCCTATCTTGAAATTAGTTTTTTTTTTTAAACTCACAATACAAAACATAATTATTTTGTTTATTTTTCAAACAAACGTAATGTTAAAGAAAGGCAGGTATTTTCAAAAAAATTTCTGCTACGACTTGGAGACTACAGAACCCTGGTGAAGTACAGAAATAGGTCCCTTAATTACTCTAACAGGAATGACTTAATGCAGAAAGTCCCCAAACACACCTTTTTTTCCTTGATATACCTTATGGACAATCCCTCCCTGGGGTTCCATGGAACACAGTTTGATAAACATTGATTTAAAGCCCACCATGGAGAACTGAGATGTTAGTGTCTCTTGCGTATCCATCGGTAGGTACTTTCTCTACTTACTGACTTTATTGTGCTTATTCAGACTCAGTCTGATCAATTTCATAGGAGTAGTAAATAGTAATTCTTGATTTAGGGGCCAACAGCCAAGGATCATAGCATCTTCAAGGGGGAAGAGGATTTGGACGTGAAATAAGTTTCATGAATAAAAGGTGGAGAAGGAAAATTAGCTTTGGAGTCAGGCAGACCTATGAGTTCAGCTTCTGAAAGCCTTAGTTTCCTCACCTGTAAAGTGAGATTATTAATACTAAACACATGGTAACGTATATACAAAACTGTCTATGCCTGTACTCAGTAAGTAATTTGACCAAATTAAGTAGGGTTAATTAATGGTAGAGTCAGGACTAGTCTCATGATCAACAGTTCATACCACTTGTATAATAGTCATCTAAACTAAAAAGCAAATACAAGTTAACATGAATGCATCTTGCTGCAGGTTCCTGAGAACAACCTCTAAGACAAGCACACTATCTTCCTTGGAAGGATCAGCATGGCAGAAAAAATACACACTCTGAGATGAAGCCATAAGCATTAACCATTGTATTTCTGATGAGCATCTAAGGATATGCAGGAAATTTGCTTAAAAAGTATAACAGTGTGGGCAGATTGAAATTGAATCAACACCATCTGACTACACAGCCCGTACTTCACCCATGGCCTTGAATCCTGATGTGTAACCAATCCCCCCACTTGGAAGCTGAACTACCAGTGCCATGAAGGATTACGAGGACTGAGATCCTCTGTTTCTTAGGCCTTTATCCAGGCTACATCACTCAGCCCTCTTGCTTTACCTGAATGACGCAGGCCTAGAGACCAGGAAGTTTAAGGGTGTATGCCACTTCTGCACCAGTGTTTATAAGAAGGACACACATTTTGGGGGACAGGGCACAATTCTAAGAGAGACTTTACCTAACAAATGCAATCAGTGTAACCTGGTTCTTTGTACACTCAATGACTCCCCAACAATAAAAAAAAAAAAAAAAAAGAACTGGATCCTGGATGGTGGTTGTGGGCTTGACCATGAAGATACTGACAAGGCCCGGGGGATGGGAGCAGCCAACAGGAAACCACCATCTATCCACCTGAAACGCTTGCCCCAAGAGAGGACTAGGCTGCAATTGCGGGAGAGCCATTACATTTTTGGTTTCATTGTTACAAAAGTTCAGTCTAGAACAACTAGTAAAAACTTTTTCTAAAGGCCCTGTCATATGACAATTTATCCTGGGAGAGCTGAGGACTGAGACTTGGCTGTAAATGCCATCCTAACTGTATCTTCCTCAGAGATAATGTTTACAAAAATGGAAAAGTTAAGTGTCCTCCATGAAATGTTTGCTAGTGAGTTGAGATTTTAAAATTAGATAATAGGCAGAAAAGTCTCGTATTCCTTCAGCATGTTGCTGCTGGTGCCTGAGAGCCCGCCAGCACGGGCAGGGATGAGGAGGGGCGTTTAGGACAGACAGGTAGCAGATATCACTTGGGACCCCTGAGGGGGGCACTGACATACAACATGAGTTTGAATTTGGGGGCACCAAGCATTTACTTCTGAATCTAGACAGTGGTTGTTATAGGATGGAGTGTGTCCCCCCCCAAATTCGTATGTTGAAGTACTAGCCCCAGTACCTCAAAATGTGACTTAATAGGAGATAGGGTCTTTACAAACAGTAAACTGAAGCCATTAGGGTGGGCTCCACAGCCCCACTGCTGCCCTTGTAAGGACAGGAGCCGAGGACCCAGGCATGGCGGACAGACGTCGGGAGAGGCCTTAGGGTGGGCTCCACAGCCCCACTGCTGCCCTTGTAAGGACAGGAGCCGAGGACACAGGCATGGCGGACAGACGTGGAGAAGGCAGCTCTCTCCAAGCCAAGGAGAGAGGCCCACGGAGACACCAACCCTGCCAGCACCTCCATCTCAGACTTCCATCCTCCAGAGCCAGGTGAAAGAAGTCTTTCTTGTTCGAGCCACCCAGGCCGTGGCATTGTGTTATGGCGTCCTGAGCAGACCCACACAGTGAGGGCCACCTAGGAAAGCCACTGTTCCAGGTGAGCCATAAGAAGGGCTGTCACTGGCACGTTCCTGGCAGTGAGGTGTCATGCCTCATTCCCCCATTCCTCTGCTTTTCACACGGTGTTTCCGTCTCAAATTTATAATCCAGAAATATATGATTTCCAGTAAAAGTTTGAAAAGCAAAAAATATAAGCAATATTAATTTTCCAAACTCCTCTGTAGAATCGGTAGTAGAACATATAGGATAACCTGGAAGGCATTCAGATTTCACCGGAAATAAATAATATATTTGCTTGGTTCAGGAGTTGTATATTTATTTTCATCTTGACATTAGAATATTAAACCACTCCTTCTCTTGCTAAATTGGTCTGCATTTAAAACATTAAATTCCCTCTCTGTCCTGCTTTGGAACCAAATGGTATAAGCTCTCATGAATATGTAAATCAACCCCTCTAAGCACATTATTAATTATTTCAAAGATAGTTGGAGGTCACCAGCTCATACCAATTTCTATGCATGAAGTCTCATTAACACAAGACATCACACAGTGAGAAGAAATAAAGTTTTATCACAGTCATTAAATGTTGTGTGTGTGTGTGTTTTAAGTGATCAAGGTAACACACATCTGAAACCCCGCACCTTCAGGCTCTCAATAAATGGCTCTGGATGATGATGGTGTGATAGTGGTGATGAAGGAACAGAATCTGCAGCTAGAACAATGAAACAAATACCTGTCTGAATCAGAAGTATGTATTTAAAATCCAAAAGGACTTTGCTCTCAAATAAACCTAAATTTTCTTGACCCAAAGGTCCTGGTTTCTTTCAGAATTAAGTTCTAACCGGGTGGAAAAGTCTGCAGCTTGTGGAGACACAGCACACGTCTTGTTCCCTGATCCCAGAGAGATCACACTGAGGGCGCTGCCCGCCTCCCTGTGATGTTGCTTCTTTGACGCAAGCCAGCTGCTGCGGAGGTGGTTTGAGGCAATGGACATGGCCTGATGCAAACGAAAGCAGAACCACCAAAACACCAAATGCGAAGCAGTTGACAGCGGCATGTGCCATGCTGACAAATGGAAGAGGAAAGTGAACTTAGGCAGGGAGCTGAGCTTGTTAAAATTCATCATGCAGATACGAGACCCTAATTCTCACTGAAGTGCAGTAAGGCAAAGATCCCACCCGTGAAACTTCCTGGTCACTGTCACCGTTCACTTTATAGCTCTGACTGGGAGTGCAGAATTTATCATGCCCAATAACAACTGAGACAAGGAAGATGGTCGTTATCTAGTACAATTAACTATACACACACATTTATGTGTATATATGTATATAGTATCACAAAAATAAGAATAAAAACCTTGAATGTTGGAGTAATTTGCACATGTGTTCAAAGTTTCATAACTAGGGGTATTATTGGAACTGAGACAGTTTTGGAGAGGGAAATTTGGCCTGGTCTTTCAAGCATCATCTTGAAAGTTAAAAGCAGGCAGATACCTATATTATTCAAGAAGGGGAGAGGAGGAAGGATGACTCATGGGATCTCACCTAATGTGGCCAGTGTCAGGGTGTTCAGCCTGTCCTCTGGGTGAAGGGCTCAACTACAACTTGAACTTCACCTTAGAAATGAAAACAACATAACCTAAACATTTGTACCCTCCTATTAATCTGAAATTAAAAAAACAAACAAACAAACAAAAAAAAAAACTAGTAAGGAATAATTGTCACTAAGGTCAGAATAGTGGTCACATCCCGGCAGAAGGAGGAGGCTGTGATAAGGTGGGTGGGGTCCCACAGGTGGTTTCTGGGGTGCTGGCAACATCCCTTCCCTTGATCTGGGTGGTGGTCACAGGGTTCTTTATAAGTACACAAAAGTGTTTTAAGCACTGTTATCTATGCATGATATGGTTCACAATCACTTTAAGAATGCATCAAATCATTTAAAATTATATACTTAAAGGTCAATTAGCATTCTATTGATGACTAATACAATTCTTCCAGCCCCTGGAAGAATCCATCTCCACTCACTATATACATGATGAAGAATGCACAGATTCAAAATTGTACCGATGGATAAGACAGGGAAAAGAATACACGTGTGTGTGTACATATACATGAAGAAAACCTAAAAGTATCTGTCTTGAACAATGCTTGCAGTTATCTTAAGCACTTATTGGCATCTTGCTAGATCTCTTTGGATGAGTAATAAATTTATGTTTAAACAATGGTTTGCTTTTACCCTTATAAAACAAAGGTAGAGTGCTCTCTTTTGGAAGGGTTTGGAGTAGAAAGTTGTGGAAAGAAATAATTTTTGCTTGCCTGCTACCTATTCAGAACATTCCCACCTTATTTCTATTTTCTAAAATGTTATTTTATTTTGAACTATTTTATAAGATGCAGGAAAAGAAGAAAAAAATGCAGTTCATCAAGTTGAAATTGAAGCAAAGTAAGAATTGGGATGAAGTTGACTAGGACATGAGGCTTCTCCTAAGGATGAAGGGAGTGATGCTTCTGGTACTATTTCAAATAGAAGCCTGGAATCGCTTCATTTGTAATTCACTGAAGACACACGTATGCATCAAACAAATATAAAATCCCATTGTCCTCTCTGAAGCAGGATGCTATGAAGGCAGCATGTCCAAGGCCACACAGATGACAGAGCAGACAGTGCCTTGTTGCTCCAGCTAGTAGGAGCCCCGCCACACCATCAATTTTGTCCTACGGCTCTTTTCCTGGTCCTTGTCCATGTACCAGTCACTCCTTATAATGAAGTCACTTGATGGAGTGTTGTTCCCGTTGCAGGCGGGGAGAGGAAAGCTAAAAGCCATTCAATAAATTTTACCTTTCACTCTCTTCTCTCCCAGCATTAGGACTGCTGTGTGTTTACGGCCCCATTTGCTTTTCCTCCTTGGTACAGGGCCAGACCATATTTCTACTCCAAGCCCTCCCAGCCCGCACAATGTGGCTCAGCAGGACCCTGGGCTGCGTTCTGCGCTAATGGAGGTGGGGAGAAGTGACATGCCCCGTTGTAAGCCTGGCCTCCAAACATTAAGCTCCAGGGCAGCGGTTCTCAACCTGTGGGTTGCGACCCACAGGAACTGTATTAATAGGCTGCAGCATTAGGAAGGTTGAGAACCACTGCTCCAGGGTGATACGCTGGCTCTCTCTCTTCTTCTGCCAGCTGGCCCCAGAAAGAAGAGACAGTACAGACCTGGGGCTGCTGAGGGTGACAGAGCCGCCAGATGGCAGGGGCTGGAGTCTGGGTTCCTGAATGCTGGTGTGGAGCAGAGGCCAGACCACACAGGACCACGACAATGAGTAGAGATAAACCTTGACCTTGTTAAGTCACTGTGATTCCAAAGCTGCTTTGGATACAGGAGTTAGAGTTCTAGCCTGGCTTCATTCACACTGCCTCATATATCAGAATCAAAGGAAGACCAGCAAAATTGTTAAGCCACTCCCACCAGGTAAGATGGAAAGGGGTTTAGTGTCACCATCAGAAACTTAGGAAGTCTGATTTGATGGTACTTAATTTTAATATAGAAAGGACATCAGCTTTGTACCACAGCACACTGGGAGTTTCAGCCCTGGTTTCAATTCTGGTGTGCTCATTTTCATGGTAACTCAATTACAGTTATGCAAGATTCAGGTGCTAGGAAGAGAATGGTGGTGTATTTCAGAGGACAGACACACTGAGACTGTGTGTGGACATTCTGAAGCTTATAATATGGATTTTCAAATTGGTTTTTGGAGATAAATAAATTTATATTCTTACCTGTTTTGAATGTGTGTCTATCATGTTAGATTTTTCCCCTTTACCAATGCTTTAGCAACTAAATGTTAAGTGTGTTGAACATTTTTTAAAATTTTAAAATGTTAAGGGGGTACAGGGGTGGCACCTGTGGCTCAAAGGAGTAGGGCGCTGGCCCCATATGCTGGAGGTGGTGGGTTCAAACCCAGCCCCAGCCAAAAACAGAAAAAAAAAAAAAAAAAAAAATTAAGGGGGCACAGATGCTTTTTGTTACATAGATCACTTTCGTAATGGTTTTAAGTATATCCATCACCCAAATCATGTTCATTGTACCATTAGGTCGGTTTTTGGATAAAAATCCATCTACCAAGATCAAGTGTTATTCCTTTCCCCACCTTCCCTTCTGCTTGATTCCCACAGAGTTTTACTTCTCTCTGTCCACATGAGTGCTCATTGGTTGGTTTCAGTTTAATAGTGATTACATGTGTTGTTTTACTATTCTTTAAATATTTCACTTAGGATAATGATCTCTGGTTCCCTTCAAATTGTTCCAGAAGGTATAAAGTCATCTTTCTTCATGGCAGGGCAGTACTCCATGATATGCATAGATCACATTTTATTAATCTACTCATGAACAGACGGGCACTTGAGGGATTCTACATCTTTGCAACTGTGGATTGTGCTTCAATAAACACTCAAGTGCAGGTATCTTTTTGATAAAATCACTTATTTTCCTTTGGGTAGATATCCAGTGGTGGTATTGCTGGATCACATGGTAGATCTACGTTTAGTTTTTTGAGGAATCTTCACACTGTTTTCCATAGAGGTTACACTGATTTGTGTTTGCATTCCCACCAATGTTGCAGAAGTGTCCCTTTCTGCCTGCATCCTCACCAGAATCTATTGTTTTGAGACTTTTTGGGAAAATTCATTTTAACAGGGGTCAGGTGATATCTCATTGTGGTTTTAATTTGCATTTCCATGATGATTAGTGATGCTGAGCATTTTTTCATATGTTTTCTGGCCATTTGTCCATCTTCTTCTAAAAAGCTTCTGTTCACGTCTTTTGCCCACATTTTAATAGGGTTGTTTGTTTTTAGTTCTTTGTGGATTCTGGTTATTAACCCTTTATCAGATATATAGTGGGAAAATATTTTCTCCCATTCTGTAGATTGTCTATTTGCTTTGCTGATTATTTCCTTAGCTGTGCAGAAGCATTTTTGAAGCCAGTCTCATCTTGATACCAAAGCCAGGAAATGCCACTACAAAAAATAAAACTATAGACCAATATTCCTTATGAATACATTGCACACAAACTTTAAGTTCACCCTGTATGGAGGCAAAAATCCTTAATAAAATACTAACAGTACAATAGCACATCAAACAAAAAATCCATCTACCAAGATCAAGTGTACTTAATTCTGGGAATCTAAAGAGGGTTCAACATACATAAATCAATAAATGTGCCTCACCACATAAACAGAAGCAAAAAAAAAAAAAAAAAAAAAAAAAAAAAACACCAGATGATAATAAAAATTGTTGTGGACCAACTATTTGAAAAAAACCACCACCCCTTCATTATTAAAACAAACAACATTAAAAAAATGAATAAACCACAAAATTTTT
>CAUYPK010130777.1:0-29402 GCA_963574355.1 Loris lydekkerianus | reverse complement strand
CCCTCCGTGGTTGCTCTCGCCTGTGGAGCATCCTGCCCACAGGCAATAGTTGTTTTATTTTTTTATTTTGGTCATTATTTTATGTGTTTTTATCATTTTGCTCTTTTTTTTTTTTTTTTTTTTTTTTGTGAGATAGAGTTTGTCTGTCGCCTTGGGTGGAATGCTGTGGTGTCATAGCTCACAGCAAACTCAAACACTTGGGCTCAAGTGATTCTCTTGCCTCAACCTCCTGGCACCTACCACAACGCCTGACTATTTTTGATAGAGCCAGGGTTTCACTCTTGCTTAGGCTGGTCTTGAACTCCTGAGCTCAGGCAATCCATCCACCTCAGCCTCCCAGAGTGCTGGAATTACAGGTGGGAGGCACCCTGCCTGGCCTCCCCTACCCCACCTCTGCAGAGTCTCATTCTATCGCTCTTGGTGGATTGCTGTTGTGTCCCAGCTCACAGCAACCTCAAACTCCTAGGTTCAAGCCATCCTCCTGCCTCAGCTTCCTGAATAACTGGGATTACAGGTACCTGCCACAACACCCAGCTAATTTTTCTATTTGTAGTAGAGACAGGGTCTTGATCTTGCTCAGGCTGGTCTTGAACACCTGAGCTCAAGCAATCCACCCACCTCGGCCTCCAAAGTGCTAGGATTATAGGTGTGAACCACTATGACCTGGCCGCCTTGTGATTTTAATTTGCAGCTCCCTAATGAAGTTTGATGTTAAACATCTTTTTATATGCTTGCTTTCCATTTGTATATCTTTTTTGGAGAGGCTTCTGTGAAGGTCTTTTGGACCCGTTTTTTAATTGGATTGTTTGTTTTCTCACTGTTGAGTTTTAAGAGTTCTTTGTATATTTTGGATACCAGTCCTTGATCAGATATGTGTTTCCCAAAGATTTTTTTCTCAGCCTGTGGATCATTTTCTCATTTGCTTAATAGTGTTGTCTGCAGAGCAAACATTTTAAATTTTGTTACAATGCAACTTATTTTTCCTTTCATGAAACATGTTTTCCATATTGTACCTAAAAATTTATCATCAAGCCCAAGAGAACACAGACTTTCTCCTCCATTTTCCTCTAGAAGTTTTCTAGTTTGGCATTTTACGTTTAGATCTGTGAGTTACATTTTGTGTAAGAAGTACCCTAAAAGGATTTTTTTTTTTTTTTTTTTTTTTGAGACAGAAACTCACTCTGGCACCCTGGGTAGAGTGCTGTGGCATCATAGCTCACAGCAACCACAAAGTCTTGGGCTCAAGTAAGCCTGTTGTCTCAGCCTCCTGAGTAGCTGGGACTACAGGGGGCTGCCACAACACCCGGCTATTTATAGTAGAGATGAGGTTTCACTCTTGCTCAGGCGGTCTTGAACTTCTGAGCTCAGGTGATCCACCGGCCCCCAGCCTCCCAAAGTGCTAGGATTATAGGCATGAGCCACCTTGCTGGGCCTCCCTACAAGGATTTTTAAAAGCTCTTTATCTACTACCACCCAGCACAAACATATGCATTTTGAAGTTGACATCTACAGGATTTCAACAGATATTTAAACAGTTGCAAAAGGTGTAATTTCTGGAGTATCATTAATACACAATACAATCCTTTAAAACCAGAACTGGGCTATCACTTTTTACAGGAGGCCAGTGGCAACTAAATCACTTGGTGAGTGGATAGCTGCCTTCCTGTCCAAGCCTGCTGTCTGCTTCTCCCTTCCCTTGCCCACTTTGGAAGTGGGTCCTTGTCTTCCGGTCTTGTTTCCCTCTGCTGCCCTGAGAGACATCCTCTTGTGCCAGGTGGGCAGTCTTTCTTACCCCATCATACTTCTCTAAGACACAAATATATGTATAGTGATTTGATTTCTTTTTATAACCCATGACCATGGAGTGGAGCTCTGATAATGTTTCCTTTGGCTTAAGCAAAGCTGCATCGGTGTATTGGACATTCTGGTAACAGGTGTCCATAAACACACAGAACACATTGCTGGAGTGAGAAAGGACTCGCCTCCAGTTCCCTCCTTATATTTATTTTCTTAAATGCAAGTCCCAGGAACCTTCATTTGCCCAGAGGAGCAGGGAGGATTAGAACTAGGGCCCCTGGAGCCTCCTGTGGGGACTTGGGAGGGGTGACTGGGAAAGGCAGGGCAGGATCCGGCAGGGGCCTTCTCACATTTCCCAGTTTTTGGACAGAGTACATGTGGGAGGTGAGGTCTGGAAAAATGATGTTATAAGGCCCTTTCTACCACATGGGCCCTTTGCATCCTGCCAGGGGCCTGCAGATTGCTGTGGAGACTGGTATGCAGCAGGCCACTCCCGGAGCCTACAACTTGGCAGAGCCCCTGTGACTCTGGCTTCTGTGGATGTGGCCCTGCCAACACACCCCACCCCAGCCCGGGAGGGGTGCCAGATCCTCAGTGGGGCTTGATAGGGGTGAGGGGTGGATGAAGAATTGAATTCAGTCACCCAGCACTTATTTCCTGAGCACCTCCCCTGGGCTGGGTTGCCAAAGACGGTTTGGGAGTGGCTTCTTTGGTGAGCAAGACCAGACAAAGAGGGCCATTTGTGGTGATAGATGCTGTAAGGACTGGGCAGGTTTTGTACTAGAGACCAGGCAGGTTATGTACTGGAGACCAAGCAGGGATGGGTCTGGGGAGGCCCACTTGAGGGGTGACATTGGAGCTGAACTCTGACAGAGCAAGGGAGCATGCCAGGCAGCTGTCTGAGCAAAGAGTGTTCCAGGCAGTGGGTGGTGAGTTCAGAGAACAGCTGGCACCCATGTGGTGTGTTTGAAGACCAGGTTAGGAGGCCAGCATGGGTGAAGAGGGCAGAGGGGAAGAGGCCACTGTAAGGACTCATGCTTTGACTTGGAGTGACATGGACAGTTATGGGAGGGTGACATGATCTCAATAAAGGGAATGTTCTGGCTGCTGGGTGGAGAAGAGAATGAGGGCGAGGGGCTAAGAGTGGAGGCAGAGGGAGCCAAGTGAGTGCTGAAGCCAAGGTGGCAAATGGGGTGCAGGGTGGTAGGGGCTGGGAACTAGGGAAGGAGGCTGTTTCAGACCAAATGGGCAGGACACCTGTCTGCAGAAAGGACGTTAAAGCAGACACTGGAAAGCAGCAAGTCACACCAACATATGGGTGGAGAGACCTCCAGGCGGCTGCAGCTCTGGTGCAAAGGCCCTGGGGCTGGTTGGCCAGACTGTGGGGGTGGGGTGGGGGGCTGGAGCCGCCTGCGACAGAAGAGCGCAGCAGCCCAGGCGCTGCCTTACAAGGCGCCCTGCAGCCGCGGCTGCGCTCAACCACCGCGTCCTCGGCCACCGCGTGCCCGGCTGCCGGCGGCCGGCGGGGGCGCGCGCGACGGGGGCGGGGTCGGCAGGGGGGCTCCGCACAGCGGCTACTGCGCGACGCGACTCTGCGGCTCCTCTACACCTGCCTGCTCAGGGCGCGCACGCGGGGACCTCCAGACTCCCGGCCACGGTCGCCCCCGCCCTCGGGTGCCTCCGTGCACATCTGTCACGCCCGGGACGTGAGACCAGGCTGCCCAAGTGCCTCTGGCCCCAGCCGTTGAGGGCCGGGCTGCGTCTGGGCGGCCGCGTGGGTGGCCGCGGTCTTGGCAGGTGGCTGTGCGCTGGGGTCGCAGGTTCATCTCCGGAGGGTTGCTGGTCTGGGTGGTGCGTGCCTGTGGTCTCCGTACCCTGAGGGGTGGGTCTAGGCGGGGGTGGGGTGGGGAACTGTCTGGGGTGGGCCCGAAGAGACAGGGTCGGGGGTTTACGGAGCCTTCTGGAAAGCAACCGAGCTGGCTTTGATGTGCGGAGACAGAGAAGGGGTGTTCAGGCGCCAGTCGCTGATGTGGTGTCAGGGTGGGGGAGAACCGGATGGCAGCAGTGAACCTGGGATAGGGAGGGATCCATCTGGAAGTGTGGACCTGGGCAGTGGGGGAGGGTAACTTTATGGGGGGGGTGTTCCTGAGGTGTGGAGGGATGAGGATGGCTGAGGCATGGCTTGGCCTGGGATGGGGAGGTGCTGCCCCTTGTCCAGGGGGCCTCCCCTCATCTCCCCCTACCCTTCCAGACATGCCGCTGCTCAGGAAACAAACGGAGGACATCAGCAGCGTCTATGAGATCCGGGAGAAGCTCGGCTCGTGAGTGTGTGTGTGTGTGAGAGACACATGGTGTGTGGTGGTGCGGTGGCATCGTACCAGGGAGGGCTTGCCTGGCTCCTCAAGCCAAGGGCCCTTACCCCTCCCGCTGCTCTCCCTCTCCCTGCTTTCTTCCTGCTTTCCACCTTCTGGCTCTGGCAGGGGTGCCTTCTCTGAGGTGGTACTGGCCCAGGAACGGGGCTCTGCGCATCTCGTGGCCCTCAAGTGCATCCCCAAGAAGGCCCTCCGGGGCAAGGAGGCCTTGGTGGAGAATGAGATCGCTGTACTTCGCAGGTGCGCATCAGGGATGAGAGGAGCCCCTTGGCCCTTAGTCTTCAACATGTGCCCTCTGCTCTGGTCCAGGCTTGGCCATCAACCTTCTGGGGGGTCTGGGACAGTTTTCTTCCCCTCTCTGGGCCTACATGTTTCCATTGGCCAAATTAGAGGGTTGATCTAATTTGATCTAATGGCCTGCACTTTCCAAATGGGCTTTGGAAGTGTATGTCCTCAAGTAGGCCTGGGCTTTTGGTTGGGGCTCTTCCCCTGGATCCAGCAAGGGTGGCCTCTGGAAGGGCTTGGGGAGGAAGACCAGGAGAAGTAGGAGAGGGCCCAAGGGCTGTCCTGGGGTCCAGGATGAAGCACTCCTAGCCTCTGCTGTGGTCCTGGAGGGGCCTGTGGCAGCCCACAAGGGGCTCTTTCTTGCTGTTGCAGGGTCAGCCACCCCAACATTGTGGCTCTGGAGGACGTCCACGAGAGCCCGTCCCACCTCTACCTCGCTATGGAGCTGTGAGAAGGGTTGGGGCAGGTTGCAGGGATTGGGGTAGGGGTTGAAGCTGGGTCAGCTGAATTCCTGGCTCCCCTCAGGGTGACAGGTGGTGAGCTGTTTGACCGCATTACGGAGCGTGGCTCCTACACGGAGAAGGATGCCAGCCACCTGGTGGGGCAGGTCCTCGATGCCGTCTCTTACCTGCACAGCCTGGGCATTGTGCACCGGGACCTCAAGGTGCTGGCCCTGGCTGTCTCCCCAGACTCATGGCTAGGACCTCTCCCAGAACCCCTCTCTACCAAGGGCTTGGGCAATGTGAGGGTTGAGTCTCCTACCCTGTACCAGCACCAGGGCCATCCCAGGACTGACCTGGCCCTTTCTGGGTACCCATGTGTCACAGCCAGAAAACCTCCTCTATGCCACACCCTTTGAGGACTCCAAGATCATGGTCTCTGACTTTGGACTCTCCAAAATCCAGGCTGGCAACATGCTAGGCACTGCTTGTGGGACCCCAGGATATGTGGGTGAGGCAGGGCACCCCGAGGCTCACTGGGGGTGGCAGGAGGTTGGGAGAAACTGGGAGGCTATGAAGGCTGTTGTAACCTGCTGCTTCCGGGTGGGCCATTCCTGGGCTCTAGTTGGCTGAACCAGTGCTGAGTGGTGTGCATGTGTGTGTCTGTCTGTCTCTGGCCCCCAGCCCCAGAGCTTTTGGAACAGAAACCATATGGGAAGGCTGTGGATGTGTGGGCCCTGGGTGTCATCTCCTACATCCTGTGAGTGACCACTGGGAAGGCTCATCTCCTGCCTGCCCCTGCTGGGTTGGGAAAGGTGGGGCAGCTGGGTGATTTGTCTGTGGGTACCAGGCTGTGTGGGTACCCCCCCTTCTATGACGAGAGCGACCCTGAACTCTTCAGCCAGATACTGAGGGCCAGCTATGAGTTTGACTCTCCTTTTTGGGATGACATCTCAGAATCAGGTGAGCTTGAGGCTGGCCTGTGCCTGGGGGTGACGAGGGGCAGTGGGACAAGGCAGGCTGACCTGGCCTCCCCGCTGCAGCTAAAGACTTCATTCGTCACCTTCTGGAGAGAGATCCCCAGAAGAGGTTCACCTGCCAACAGGCCTTACAGCATCTTTGGTGAGTGGGACCTCTGCCACGCTGTCCTAGGGTCAGAAGGACCACATCCACACCCACCACTTATTTCCAGCCTTTCCCCAGGATCTCTGGGGATGCAGCCTTGGACAAGGACATCCTAGGCTCAGTCAGTGAGCAGATCCAGAAGAATTTTGCCCGGACCCACTGGAAGGTCAGCATGGAGGGAGACTCTTGGCTTCCCAGTAGCTGTGTGGGCCTCATGATCCTGGGACTGGGGCCTGGGACTGGCCTGACCTCTCTCTTTTCCCACAGCGGGCATTTAATGCGACCTCATTCCTGCGCCACATCCGTAAGCTGGGACAGAGCCCAGAGGGTGAGGAGGCCCCCAAGCAGGGTGTGGCCAGACACAGCCACCCAGGAGGCCTCCGGGCTGGCCAGCCCCCTGAGTGGTGATGCCCAGGTGTGTGGGATGGGCCCCCACTCCTGGGAGCTGGCTTCTTGGAGGGCTTAGCTGGTGGCAGTGCTCCATGTGGTCAAGAGCTAAGGGGAGGGGTGCACGTAGCCCGGAGAGCTGGGGCAGAGGGTACAGACAGAGTGGAGGCCCCAGGAAGGCCAGTGGGCACCCTACATTGGGCAAGGGCGTAGGGGGAGAGACCCTGTGAAATCCAAGGTTAGACCAAGGTGGGGGGTACGAGACATGTGGAGGGCAGCTCCTGATTATTGCCTTTCCTCTGCTTCTCCCCCCAGGAGATCCTGTGGCCAAGTGGACTGACCCCAAATTTCCTTCACTTGGGCTCTTTTGGTCCCTTCTCCTACCCCTGACCCCAGAGCTGGCCTTGGCTGGAGTTTGAGATGTGGGTGCTTCCCCAGTCTTCCCCCAGACTCTGCCCTTGCCCAGGAGCAGTGGTTTCCCTCCCCTGCAGCCACTGCCCCCAAAAGCTTAGGCCACATGGCAGCAGGCTGCAGGGCTCATGCCCTTGCTTTTCTGATTGTGGGCTGCCCTGCTTGTGTTGTGGCCCTTTAGTCCCCTCCACATTTTTTGCAAAACCAATAAAGATGGACCAAGCAATGGGCCAGTGGTGAGCTGGGAATGGGATAAGTGTGGAGGTGACAAGAGTCACCTGTGGGAAAGAAACAAAAGGACTGTGCCACACTGCCTTGCCCACTGCCACCCAAACCTCTGCTCCCTCACATCAGGGCAGATGAGCTCTCAGTTGTCCAAGAGCTTCCTGTCCCACCCTAAACACACAGAAAGTCCCAGCACCTGGCATCTGGTTAGTCACTTCTGCCAACCTAGAGATCTGACTGTACTGCCATGGGGTCCCTGGAGAAAATGGGCTGCCAGCAGAGAGAGTAGGAGGGGACTGAATGGGGGCCTGAGCAGCACTGGCTTGAGGCCCCAGGCAGGGGATGGGAAGGACTCACAGGTGGGTGGAGGGTGACTGCCTCCTGACCATTCCTTCCTTCCTTCTCCTTGGCCAGACACCACCTTGTCATGCAGAGAGGTTGGGGGGCTCCAGGATCAGGGAGTGAGAGGGACTCCTTGTCCAGGACAGGGAGCATCTCTCATAGCCCCTCCCAAGCCAGGCTTTGGTCTCCCCAATGCCCACCCTCTGTAGGGGCCCTGTGACTTACTCCCATGGCTTCCTCACCTCCAACAATCTGTCCTGCCTCTCATTGCCCCCACCTGGGGCCTTGTCATCTGCTGGCATCTATGTCTTTACCAGCATCCCTGTTGTTGGCTCTATTTGCTGCCTTCTCAGTTTGCATTGGGCTTCCACGAAACCCACTTGTTTCTTCCATGACACCCACTTGTTTTTGCTTTGTCCATCAAATGTTGACTGGGCTCCTACTCTGCCTGGTGCTGCCCATGGGACCAGGTGCCTGCCCCGCCCTGGCCCCTCTAGTGGAGGGTGGGCTTTACCAGGATGTTAAGAATGATTTTCAAGGGGAAGGCAGCGTGTTGGCTGCTCCAGGAGCCTGGAGCAGGAGTGCCAGAGCCAGCCTTCTAGAGGATCATGGCACTGGCTCAGAGATGGGCAGCTCTTCTGCTCCAGGCGTGGGACCAGGGGGCTTCCCTGCTGCGCTGGGGCCCCAGCTCCAGGCTGCCCCGACACAGGGTGCAATTCAGTGTCCCGTCAGCAGGGCTCGCCACCGTCCCATCTTTAGAAGTCCATTAGTAGCGTCTGGCGCCTTTGGCACTTGGGCGGCCTTGCAAATCCTTTACTAGCGTCGGCCCCGGAATCTGGCCCTGGGGGTGGGGGTGGGGGTGGGAGCCTGCACTGAGAGGAGGAGTCCTGCTCAACTGGTAGCGGAGCAAGAGGGGGAATCTCCGGGCCAGGCAGAGGCGGCACCCCTCCATCTCTTCGAGACCTTCCCGTCCGAGGAGGGCAGGCTGGGTCCCCTACGCAGTAGGTGCACGACCCAGGAGACAGGACTCGTGTAGCCCAAGGCAGAGGTGTGTGTGTGTTGGGGAGACGGCGAGGGCACTGAGGCTGGAGCTGGAGGGACTGGCTGGACCAAAACCTGGCAGGTAGGTAGGGGCCTCGGTCTGGAGCAGTGCAGGCCACGGCAGGAGTCTCAGCCGGAGTCTGCCTTTGCCCAGCTGGGTTAGTTGCGGTTGTGTGTCCTTCTCCAGCGCAGCCACTCAGGGCGGTGAAAGAGGGGTTCGCGGTGGAATGTTCAGCAAGAAGGGATCAACAGGGCGGCTCTGGGGGAGAGGTAAGGAGATTGGTTCTGGACACAGTGGGTTTGAGGTGCCTGAGGGGCACAAAAGCAGAGGAGCAGTGCCAGATTCTTCACCTTTCTCTTGACCACACGCATCTGGGCTCACAGCTGCCCACCTACTACGAAGCATGCCAACAGGGACTGCTTCAAAGAGCTTCATGTGTGTCTACTTGAACTTCACCTGTGAGGTGGCTACTACATCACCCGCATGTTGTATACAGGGAAACCAAGGCATAGAGTGGCTAGGTTACTGAGCCAAGGCCATAGAGCCTGTGGCAGAGCCACGAGTGATCTGCAGCCTCCACTGCACTGTCCTGCTCCATGTGGCTGAGAGCTAAGGGGAGGGGTGCACACAGCCCGGAGAGATGGGGCAGAGGGTACAGACAGAGCGGAGGCCCTGGGAAGGCCAGTGGGCAGCCTACGTTGGGCAAGGGAGTAGGGGGTTGCGCTGAACATCAGAGTTGAGTGTGGAATGGGGGAGAAGGGGGAGTTGTTTCCACCCTCCCCTTGGTGAATGAAACTATCAATGTGATTAAGGAGAAAGTGTGTGCTGGGGGCACCACCCTGGATTGGAGCTGGCCCTCACAGCTGCTTTGTGTTGCTTTTACCATTCTCTGTGCCTCCATTTTTGGCTTTGTGAAATGGGAACCTAAGCCGAACAGGTCTTTCCATGGTGGTGGAGCTAGAGTACGAAATTGGGGCCCTATAAAGACCTGGCTAGCGTTCTATGTGAGGAACAGTCCAGAAGTGGGGCAGGGCTGGTGGCTGGAAGACATGTCTGGGCCATGTGGGGAATAAGGCAAGGAGATGCAGAGAGCCTGGAGGTGGAGCTCAGTCATGGGGGACTCACTGAGGGCAGAGGCTGGGGAAGCTGGGAAGGGAGTCAAGGGCATTGCCCAGGAAGCCAGGAGAGAAGCAGGGCTGGCTGTTCTGGAGACAAAAGGGCAGAACCAGGACCCAGGCCAGGCAGTGCCCAAGTTGGCACAAACTACATGTCCTTTCCTGCCAGGCAGTGTTTGGGCATGAGGTAAACATGTTCTCCCCCCCAGCCCCACCTTTATTCAGGCTTCCTTAGCCTGTCTCCAAGCACAGGTGGCAACAGAAGCAGTATGGGGTGTTTGCTTGATGGAAGGGGCCAGAGATCAGCCTGGAAAACTAAGTGTCCTGAGAAGGCTCTGGGAGCCACTGAAAGATTTTAAGCAAAACCAGGGACTGGATCAGATTTTAGCTGTAAGAGAGTTTCTTTTAAAATATTTTTCAGTCCTATCTGGTCCCTTTTGATAAATATGGAAACCTCACACACATTTCTCCAGATCTCCTCACTCACTCCCTTTGGAGATTTCTGTTTTCCTTGTCCCAGGGAGGCAAGTCTGAGTAGAGGCTCAACTACTTATTGCCATTTTCTCTTTGTACTTCTATGAATTATTGCTTTTTGTATTTTTATTTATTTATTTATTTTTTGAGACAGAGCCTCAAGCTGTCACCCTGGTAGAATGCCGTGGCATCACAGATCACAGCAATCTCCAACTCATGGGCTTAAGTGATTCTCCTGCCTCAGCCTCCCAAGTAGCTGGGACTACAGGTGCCTGCCACAACACCCTGCTATTTTTTGGCTGTAGTTGTCGTTGTTTGGCAGGCCCAGGTTAGATTTGAACCCGCCAGCTCTGATGTACATGGCTGGCACCTTAGCCTCGTGAACTATAGGCGCTGAGCCTTGCTTTTTGTATTTTTAAATTCTGTTACATGTATTAAGTGCATATGACTTTAGAATTGCTATATGTTTTGGGTAAGTTGACTATTTGATCAAAATGCAGTGATATTAATTAGTACAAATAATGCTTTTTCTTTATAACCTACTTTTCCTGAAATTAGCATAGCAACTCAACTTTTTTTGATTAATATTTGCCTGGTATATCTTTTTTCAATCCTTTTCCTTTCAAACTTAAAATTTGACTTTTATCGATATATAAAAGTCACGCTTTAAAACGTATAATTCAGTGTTTTTAGCATGTTTACAAAGTTTTGCAACCATTACTACTACCTAACTCCAGAACATTTTCATCAGCCTGTACATTTGCAGCCACTTCCTGAATATGTCTCACGTAGCCCTTGGCAACCACTAATCAACTTTCTGTCTCTATAAATTTGCTTATTCCAACACTTATTTATTTATTTATTTATTCATTCATTTATTTTTGAGACAGACTCTCACTTTGTCACCCTTGGTAGAGTGTGGTGGCATCATAGCTCACAGCAACCTCAAATTCTTGGGCTCAAACAATTCTCTTGCCTCAGCCTCCCACTATAGTATAGGTGCTTGCCATAATGCCTGGCTATTTTTAGTTTTTTTTTTTTTTTTTTACAGTTTTTGGCCAGGGCCGGGTTTGAACCTGTCACCTCTGGTATATGGGGCCGGCGCCCTACACCTTGAGCCACAGGCACCTCCCATGCCCGGCTATTTTTAGAGGCAGGGGTCTCGTTCTTGCTTAGGCTGATCTTGAACCTGTGAGATTAGGCAAGCCACCCACCTTAGCCTCCCACAGTGCTAGGATTACAGATGTAAGCCACCATGCCCGGCCTCCAATATTTTAAATAAATGGAATCATACTGTATGTAGGCATAGTGTTCTCAGAATTTATCCACATTGTAGCACGGATCATAACTTCATTCCTTTTTATAGGTGGGTTGTTTTCCACCTTTTCACTATTGTGAATAAATGCTACTATGAGCAATTTTTGTGCAAGTTTTTGACTGGACATGTATTTTCAATTGTCTTGAGTATATACCTAGGGGTAGAATTGTTGGACCATATGGTAACTCCATATTTAACTTTTGAAGGAAATGCCAAGCTGTTTTCCAAAGCAACTATCATTGTATGCGTTTTCACTGGCAATGCCCAAAAGTTCCAATTTCTTTACATCCTTGTCAGTATTTGTTGTTATCTCTTATTTTTTTATAGCCATCCTACTGTGTGTGAAGTGATATCTCACTGTGGTTTTGATTAGCTTTGTTCTAATGAACAATGATGTTGACTATCTTTTTTTTTGAGACAGGGTCTCACTCTGTTGTCTGGGGTAGAGTGCCATGGTGTCATAACTCACAGCAAGCTCAGACTCCTAGGCTGAAGTGATCTTCTTGCCTCAGCCTTCCAGGTAGCTGGGACTACAGGCACCCACCACCACACCTGGCTAATTTTCCTATTTTTAGTAGAGATGGATCTCCCTCTTGCTCAGGCTGGCCTTGAACTCCTGAGCTCAAGGGAGCCACCTGCTTTGGCCTTCCAGAATGCTGGGATTACAAGCGTGAGCCACCTTGCCTGGCTGATGTTGAGCATCTTTTCATGTACTTACTATCACATATCTTCTTCGGAAAAATGTTTATTCCAAACTTTTGTTTGGAATAACATTTGTTTAACAAAGGTTAAAATAACAAATAACATTTGTTCAGTTTTTAATCGGATAATCTCTCTTTTTTGTTGTTGAGCTCTAAAGATTGCTTATATGTTCTGGATACTAGATCCTTATCAGGCACATGATTTGTAATATCTTTTCCCACTCTGTGGGTTGTTATTCCACTCTTTGATAGTGCCTTTTGATGCACAATATTTTCAAATTGTGATGAAGTCCATTTTATCTATTTTTTCTTTGGTTGCTTGTGCTGTTGGTGTCAGATCTAAGAAACCATCGCCTAATCTTGGTCACAAAGATTATTATCTTCTGAGTGGTTTAGCCGTTACATTGAGGTCTTTGATCGATTTTGATGTAGATTTTGTATATGGTGTGAAGTTAGGGTTCAACTTCATTCTTTTGCATGTGGTTGTCCAATTGTTCTAGCACTGTTGAAAAGCCTATTTCCCCCCATGGACTTATTCTGACACCCTTGTTAAAAATCAATTGAACATAAATCTAAGGTTTTCTTTTTTTCATGGATTCTCAACTCTAGTCATTGATATACTGGTTTATCCCTATGCCAGCACCACACTGTCTTGATTATTGTAGCTTTGTGGTAAATTTTGAAGTTGGGATGTGAGAGACCTCTAAATTTGTTCTTTTTCAAGACTATTTTGGCTGTTTTGTGTTTCTTTCATTTCCATATGAATTTAGGATCAGATTGTCAACTTCTGCAAAAAAAAAAAAAAAGCTGGAATTTTGATGGGGATTGCATTGCATCTATAGATAAATTTGGAGAATTTTATGGACTGAATATTTACATTTCCCTCTAATTCCTGTTGAATCCCTGAGATCCCATGTGACTGCATTTGGAAATGGGGCCCCTAAGAAAGTGATTAAGGTTAAATTAGGTTGGAGGTTTGGGTTCTGGCTTTGCTGAGGGCTGGTTCAAGCCATTTCCCCCTGGTGATTGGAGGTCTAAAGAAAAAAGGAGAATAAGTTTTTTATAAGGAGATCAGAGAATCAGATAATCAGGTGAAAGAGGAGGATGAGAAAAAGTGAAGAGGAAAATGTATGCCACTGTCCCCTTCTGAGGAACCATCTCTCTCCCTAGCTGTCTGATCAGCCCCAGCAAGCCATGAACAAGGAGCAGAACTGTATCAGGTGATATAAAAAAGGATAAGTAAAAGTCACTTGATACAGCAGGTGGATTAAGATGGTGGACCAGAAGGATTGTTCAGCTGAGCTCTCCTAGAATGGGGAAAAAGAGAGAACCCAGCCATACCTGGTGCAGGGACCTTACCCAGAGTCATAGCTCAGGGAGCACAGCAAGGAGGTGGTGAGCTGGATATAGTGTATGATCTGAAGCAGTGGAAATCTGATGAATTAGTCAAGTGATTACAACCAGCTGGGATCGGCTGCCCCTGGCCCCAAGGTCTGGGAAGGGAGGAAGCCTTTTTCAAAGCATAGTTGTCTTAATTCCACCTGCCAGGATCAGAACTCCACTCTTGGGACAGGCTGGGAGACTCCTGCACCCCATGGGAAGTGGAGTTGGTGGGTACTGTGAGACCTGTTCCATAAGGATTCTTGTGAGCTTTAAGGTCCCAACCTGGCAGGGTCTAAATGCTGAGGAAATAATCAGTCAATCACCAAAGGCAACTAAGTTTGGAATAAGGACCATAGAAGTTGCTGTCTATGCTGTCTCCTACAAAACTACAGCACCACCTAGTGTCCTGGCAACATATTGCAACATGCTGTTATCAACAACAAGGACTTCTGTTTGAAACAAAGGAGGCAGTGAGAAGGAGAATGGAGGACAAGGAAGTAAACAAGAAGGAAGAACACATGAGGGGGAACCAACAGAAAAATTCAGACATGAGAAACCAAAGCAGAGGAACTCCCCCAAGGGACCATGAGAAATCTATTGCAGAAGACTCCACCTATAAAGAACTAATGGACTTGATAGAAAGGGGATTTAAAATATGGATGATAAAGATAATAAAAGGAATGGGCAAGAAAACTGAAAGACAGAACCAAAAGTCAGATGGGAGATATGTACAATACAGAAAGGATATGGTGGAGCTTAAGGAAATGAAGGAGACAATCAAGGAATGTAAAGATGCAGTAGAGAGTATCAAAACTAGGTTAGGCCATAGAGAAGAAAGAATCTCAGAGCTAGAGGATAAATTTTTAGAGTTATCTGAGGTAGTTAAAGAGGCAGAAGAGAGAGAAAGCAGAACAGGCACTTAGAGAACTACGAGACTCCACAAAGCATTCAAACATATGAATAATAGGGATTCCTGAAAGGGAAGAAGATTGTCCCAAAGGAATGGAAGCCCTGCTGGAGACTATATCAATGAAAACTTCCCAAGGTTCACTAAAGACCCTGACACACTCCTTTCAGATGGATATTGAACCCTAGGTCATCTCAACTCACACAGACCCTCTCCAAGACACATTGTAATTAGCTTGTCCAAAGTCAAGATGAAAGAAAAAATTCTGCAAGCAGCCAGGTGTAAGTGCCAACTGACTTACAGAGGCAGAGCCATTTGAATGACAGCAAACTTTTCAACTGAAACTTTCCAGGTCATGCACCAACTTTTTTTTTTTTTTTTTTTTTTAGACAGAGTCTCAAGCTGTCATCCTGGGTAGAGTGCTATGGCATCACAGCTCATAGCAACCACAAACTCTTGGGCTCAAGAGATTCTCTTGCCTCAGCCTCCCAAGTAGCTGGGACTGCAGGCATCTGCCACAATGCCTGGCTATTTTTTGTTGTTGCAGTTGTTATTGTTTTGGCTGGCCCGGGCCAGGTTTGAACTTGCCAGCCTTGGTGTATGTGGCTGGTACCCTACCCACTGAGCTGCGGGTGCTGCCCCACCTTCAACATTCTTAAAAAAACAATTTCCAGCCAAGAATCCTGTATCCTGCTAAAACTAAGCTTCAAAATTGATGGAGAAATCAAATCTTTTGTAGATATACAAGCACTGAGGAAATTTGCCACAATAAGACCAGCTCTATAGGAAATATTTAGACCTATTCTTAGCACTGACCACCACAATGGACCACCAACATAGTAAGTCTAAGAAGCTATAAGGTCAAACCTTAGCTTCGACAATGGCTCAAAGTATCAACCTACACAATGGACTTTCACAAAATAAGATGAATAGAACTCCACCACACTTATCAATTCCCTCAATAAATGTCAATGGACTGAATTCACCACTGAAGTGGCACAGGCTAGCTGATTGATTTAAAAAAACACAAGTCATCCATATGCTGTCTCCAGGAGACACAGCTAGCCTGGAAGGACAAATGAAGACTCAGGGTTAAAGGAGGGAAAAAAGTATTTCAAGCAAGTAGAAATCAGAAGAAAGGAGGGGTTGCAATCTTATTTTCAGATACAAGCAGATTTAAAGCAACTAAAGTCAAGAAAGACAAAGATGGACACTTTATACTGGTGAAAGGAACAATACAACAAGAAGACATTTTAATTTTAAACATTTATGCACCCAACTTAAATGCCTCCAGATTTATGGAACAGACCTTGATGGGTCTGAACAATATGATGTCACATAACACCATAATAGTCAGGGACTTTAACAACCCTCCTACGGAACTGGACAGATCCTCTAAACAGAAAATAAAGAAAGATACAAAGGATTTAAATGTGACCCTGGAACAAATAGGACTAATAGACATAAAGAGAACACACCATCCCAAAGCTAAGGAATATACATTTTTTTTTTTTTTTTGTCTGCAAATGGTATGTACTCCAAAATTGACCACATCCTAGAACACAAATCAAACCTCAGCATAATTAAAAGAATAGAAATAATACCTTGTATCTTCTCAGCCCACAAGGCAATGAGGATAGAACTCAACTCCAACAAAAGCTTTCATCCCCACACAAAGACTTGGAAATTAAACAGCCTTATGCTGAATGATAATTGGGTTCAGGAAGATTAAAAGAGGAGTTTATTAAATTCTTTAAACATAACAATGAAGACATACATTACCAAAACCTGTGGCATACAGCAAAAGCAGTTTTAATAGGGAAATTTATTGCACTAGATGCCTACATTTGAAAAACAGAAAGAGAGCACATCAACAAACTCATGAACCATCCTATGGAATTGGGAAAAGAAGAACAATGTAATTCCAAACCCAGCAGAAGAAATGAAATAACCAAAATTAAATCAGAGATTAATGAAATTGGAAAACAAAAGAATCATCCAGAAAATTAATGAAACAGAGTTGGTTTTCTGAAAAAAATAAATAAAATTGATAAACTTTTGGGCAGATTAACTAGAAACATAAAAGTAAAATGTGTAAGAAACCATAAAGGGAAAATAACAACAGATGCCCCAGAGATACAAGAGATCATCTCTGAGTACAAGAAACTCTATGCCCAGAAATTTGACAATGTGTAGGAAATGGATCAATAGCTAGAATCAGACCCTCTCCCTAGACTTACCGTATATACTCGAGTATAAGCCGAGTTTTTTCGGCACAAACTCGGCTTATACTCGAGTATATGTGGTAATAAAAAAGAAATAGATCTCTTGAACAGATTGATTTCAAGAATTGAGACTGAAGAAACAATAAAAAAATCTTCCAACAACAACAACAAAAAAAAAACCAAAACAAACCCTGGTCCAGAAGGCTTCACACTAGAATTCTATCAAACTTTCAACAAAGAGCTTATACCCATATTGCAGAAATTATTCCAAAAAATATAGAAGTAAGGAATCTTCCCCAACTCTTTCTATGAAGCAAACATCACCCTGATACCAAAACTAGGGAAAGATCCAACTAAAAAGGAGAATTTGAGACCAATCTCACTAATGAATATAGATGCACAAAATCTCAACAAAATTCTAGACAATGGATTACAGCTACACATTAATGAAATTCATTCATCATGATCAAGTAGGTTTCATCCCAGGGATGCAAGGCTGGTTTAACATAATTTAGCAAGTTTATAAACATAATTCACCACATCAACAGGAGCAAAAACAAAGACCATATGATCCTATCAATAGGTGCAGAAAAAACATTTGAAAAAATTCATCATCCTTTTCTAATTAGAACACTTAAGAATATAGGCATAGGTAGCACATTTCTGAATCAGATTGAAGCCATCTATGATAAACTCACAGCTAATATTACACTGAAGGGAGTAAAACTGAAAACTTTTCCACTTAGAACTGGAACCAGACAAGGTTGTTCTCTATTCGACATAGTGCTAGAAGTTCTAGCCATTACAATCAGGCAAGAGAAAGAAATAAAGGGCATCCAGATGGGTGCAGAGGAGGTCAAACTCTCACTCTTTTCCAACAATATGATGTTATGCTTAGAGGACCCCAAAAAGTCAATGACAAGACTCCTGGAAGTGATAAAAAGATATAGCAATGTCTCAGGATATAAAATCAATGTCTACAAATCAGTAGCCTTTGTATATGCCAATAACAGCTAAGATGAGAAGCTAATCAAGGACACAATTCCCTTTATAGTAGCTTCCAAAACAATAAAATAC
Source organism: Loris lydekkerianus (assembly GCA_963574355.1). Taxonomy (NCBI): domain Eukaryota; kingdom Metazoa; phylum Chordata; class Mammalia; order Primates; family Lorisidae; genus Loris; species Loris lydekkerianus. The sequence goes on along the minus strand of CAUYPK010130777.1, from coordinate 11,776 downwards.
CCAGGAATATACCTAACAAAAGAGGTGAAGGACCTCTACAAAGAAACCCTAAGAAAAGAAATAGCAGAAGATTTTAACAAATGAAAGAACATACCTGCTCATGGCTGGGAAGAGCCGACATTGTGAAAATGTCTATACCACCCAAAGCAATCTACAGATTCAAAACAATCCCTATTAAAATACCATCACCATAGTTTCAATATTTGCAAAAAATAATTCTTCATTTTTTATGGAACCAGAAGAAACCCAGTACAGCCAAGGCAATTATTAGTAAAAAAAAAAAAACAAAAAAAAACAAAAAAAAAAAAAACCAAAGCTGAGGGTATCACTGTACCAGACTTCCTTTTTTTTTTTTTTTTTTTGAGACAAAGCCTCAAGCTGTCACCCTGGGTAGAGTGCTGTGGCATCACAGCTCACAGCAACCTCCAACTCCTGGGCTCAAGTGATTCTCCTGCCTCTGCCTTACAAGTAGCTGGGGCTACAGGTACCCACCACAATGCCTGGCTATTTTTTGGTTGCAGCCATCATTGTTCGCCAGGCCCTGGCTGGATTCAAACCCACCAGCTCAGGTGTATGTGGCTGGTACTTTAGCCACTTGAGCCATAGGCACCGAACCAGACTTTCTGCTATACTACAGGGCCATAGTAATCAAAACAGTATGGTATTGGCACAAAAATAGAGATATTGACATTTGGAAGTAAATAGAAAACCATGAGATGAAACTAAAATCTTAAAGCCACCTGATCTTCAATAAACCAAACGAGAACATACACTGGGGAAAGAAATCCATATTCAAGAAATGGTGCTGGGAGAACTGGATAACCACATGTAAAAGACTGAAACTGGACTCACACTTCTCACCACTTACACAAATTGATTTAAGATGGATAAAAGATTTCAATCCAAGTCATGAAACAATAAAAATCCTTGAACAAAGTGTGGGGAAAACACTTGAAGGTATTGGTCTGGGGAAAGACTTTATGAAGAAGACGTCTGTGGCAATTGCAACAGCAAAAGGCAAAACAAAATAATGGGACTTAATTAAACTGAAAAGCTTTAGTACAGCTAAGGAAACAAGCAAAGCAAACAGACAACCTTTAGAATGGAAGAAGATATTTGCATATTATGAATTGTACAAAAGCTTGATAACTAGGATCTATAGAGAACTCAAATTAATCAACAAAAAAGAGCCAACAATCCAATATATTACTGGGCATGAAACATGAATAGAACCTTCTGAAAGAAGACAAATGAATGGTTAAAAAACATGAAGAAATGATCATCATCCCTAATCATCAGAGAAATGCAAATCATATCCAACCTGAGATATCATCTAATCTCAGTGAGAATGGCCCACATCACAAAGTCTCATAGCTGCAGGTACTGGTGTGGATGTGGAGAGAAGGGAACACATTTACAGTGCTGGTGGGACTGCAAACTAATCCAGCCTTTTTGGAAGGAAGTATGGAGAATCTTCAAAGAACTCAAAGTAGACCTCACATTTGATTCTGTAATCCCATTACTAGGCATCTAGCCAGAAGAAAATAAAATCCTGACTCAGAGCCTGTAGCACAATGGTTACGGTGCCAGCCACATATGCTGAAGGTGGCAGGTTTGAACCTGGCCCAGGCCAACTACAGCGACAAAGACAACTGCAACAACAACAACAAAAAATAGCTGCGTGTTGTGGTGGGCACCTGTGGTCCCAGCTACTTGGGAGGCTGAGGCAAGACAATCACTTGGGCCCAAGAATTTGAGGTTGCTGTGAGCTGTGGTGTCACAGCACTCTACCGAAGGTAACATAGTGGGACTCTGTCTCAAAAAAAAAAAAAAAAAAGCCCTTTAATCAAAAGGACATTTGCACTAGACTGTTTATTGCAGTTCAATTTACAATTGCCAAAATGGAGAAACAACGTACATTCCCACCAACCCAGGAATGGATTAACAAGCTGTGGTATATGTATACCACAGAATACTATTCAGCCGCTAAAAATGATGGAGACTTTGCATCTTTTGTATTAACCTGAATGGAGGTGGAACACATTCTTCTTAGTAAAGTATCACGAGAAGGGAGAAGCAAGAATCCAATGTACTAAACTCTGATATGAGGACAATTGATGACCTAGTACACTGTGCGGGATGGGGGAAGGGGAGAGTGGGGAGAGAGGGGAGGAGGGAGGGGTCAGGGGGTCACAGTATATGGCACACTTCTTGGGGGTGGGACACAATTATAAGAGGGACTTTTATCTAACAAATGCAGGCAGTGTAACCTAATTCTTTGTGCCCTTAATAAATTCCCAATAATAAAAAAAAAGGTTAAATGAGGTCATAGGTCTGAAAATTTGACACTATAGAATTCAGCAGTGAGGCCACCTGGGCTTAGTTTTTTGGGGAAGATTTTAAATTGCTAATTCCATTTATTTGCTTGTTGTAAGCCTATTCGGCTTTTTTTTTTTTTTTTTAAGTTGGTTTTGGTCATGTGTCTTTCTAAGAATTTGCCCATTTCATCTGAGTTGTCCAATGTGTTGGTATGAGGTTATTCAAAACATTCTCTAAAAATTCTTATAATTTCTATATGTTGGTAGTGATACCCCTACCTCCCACCTGGCTTTCTCTTGGTAATTTAATTATTTTTTTTTCCTTGGTCAGTGTAGGCTAAGATCAATGCTGTTGATATTTTTTTTTACCTTTCTTTTTAAAAGACTTTTTTTTTTTTTTATTGTTTGGGATTCATTGAGGGTTATTTTGTTGATTTTTTTTTTTTTAACAGAACCAACTTTGGTTTTCATTGATTTTCTCTATTGTTTTCCTGTTCTCTTTTTCATTTGTTTTAGTGCTAATCTTTGCTTTCTTCCTTCTGCTTGCTTTGCATTTACTTTGCCCTTCTTTTTCTACTTTGTTAAGGTATATCCTTAGACTATTGATTTGAGACCTTTTGTTTTTCCTACTGTAGACATTTAAAGGTATAAATTTCCTTTTAAGTACCGCTTTACCTGCATTCCATAAATTTGGATATGTTGTGTTTTTTTTTTTCCATTATATTAAAAGTCTTTTTTTTTTTTTTTTTTTTTTCTCCAAGACAGAGTCTCACTTTGTGGCCCTGGGTAGAGTGCCATGGTGACATAGCTCACAGCAACATCAAACTCTTGGGTTCAAGCAATCCTCTAGTCTCAGCCTCCTCAGTAGCTGGGACTATAGTCACCTGCCACAACGCCCAGCTACTGTTTAGACGTGGAGTCTCACTCTTGCTCAGGCTGTTCTTGAACTCCTGAGCTCAGGCAATCCACACACATCATGCCCAGCCCTTATGTTCAAAGTCTTTAAATTTCCCTTATAGGCCGGGAGCAGTGGCTCACACCTGTAATCCTAGCATTCTGGGAGGCCAAGGTGGGTAGATTGCCTGAGCTCACAGATCCAAGACCAGCCTGAGCCAGAGTGAGACCTAGCTGGGTGTTGTGGTGGGCACCTGTAGTCCTAGCTACTTGGGAGGCTGAGGCAAGACAATCACTTGAGCCTAAGAGTTTGAGGTTGCTGTGACCTATAACACCAATGGTACTCTTCCTGGGGGTGACAAAGTGAAATCTGTTTAAAAAAAAAAAAAAATCCCTTGTATTTTTCTTTGACTTGCGGCTTATTTAGCAGTATGTTGTTCAATTTCCAGTTTTAGGGGGGATTTCTCCAATTTCATTCTTTTTTGATTTCTAATTTAATTCTGTTGTGGTCTGAGAACACATTGTGTTTTCTTTACATGTATTGAGACTTGTTTTGTGACCTAGGTTATGGTCTATCTTGGAGAATGTTCTATGTATATTTGAAAAGAATGTGTATTTGGCAGTTGTTAAGTGGTGTGTTCCACAGGTATCAGATCTAATTTATTGACAGTATTAAAATTTCCCATGTCCTTGCTGTTTAGTTCTATCAATTTTATGTTTAGTTCTATCAATTAGTGAAAATGGAGCTTTGAAATCTCTAACTATTTTTGTTGAATTTTTTCTTTCTCCTCTCTGTCAGTTTTTCCTTCATGCTTTTTGGGGCTGTGCTGTTAGATGCTTATATAATTGTGTTATCTTCCTGATGACTCTACCCATTTATTACTGTGAAATATCACTTTTTTCCTCTAATATTTTTATTTTGTCTTAATAAAGCCATTATAAGGCCCAGCGCAGTGGCTCACGCCTGTAATCTTACCACTATGAGAGGCTGAGGCGGGTGGATTACCTGAGCTCATGGGTTGGAGACTAGCCTGAGCAAGAGTGAGACCCCATCTCTAAAAAATAGCTAGATGTTGTGGCGGACATCTGTAGTGCTAGCTACTTGGGAGGCTGAGGCAAGGGAATTGCTTGAGCCTAAAAGTTGGATGTTGCTGTGATGCCATGGCACTGTACTGAGGGCGACAAAGGGAGACTCTGTCTCAGAACAAAAGAAGCCTCTATATCTCTCTGATGGTATATTTCTCCTTCTCCTTCTGTCTCACTGTGTCACCCTCGGTAGACTGCCGTTGTGTCACAGCTCACAGCGACCTCAAACTCTCTTGCCTCAGCCTCCCAAGTAGCTGCCACTACTGTCCCCCCGCCATAACGCCCAGCTATTTTTTTTTGGTTGCAGTTGTTATTGTTGATTTTAGCTGGCCAGGGCTGGGTTCGAAACCACCAGCCTCGGTGTATGTGGCCGACACCCTACCCACTGAGCTATGAGCGCCACCTTATTTTTTCTTCTTTTAAATTTCAATTTATTTGTATGAGTCTAAGATTTGTCTTTTGTAAACAATATATAGTTTGTTGAATCTTGCTTTTCTTTTTATTTATTTAATTATAAAGATGGGGTCTCACTCTCTCTCTGTTGCCCAGTCTAATGTCAAACTCCTCGTCTCAAGTAACCCTCCTGCCTTGGCCTCCGAGAGTGCTGGGATTACGAGTGTGAGCCACCATGCCTGCCTGTGAGTTTTTTTTTTTTTTATGTTATCTCACCTATTAACCATGTTTTTGGTGCTCTTCATTTCTAAGATACAGAGGCTCACTTTATCGCCCTCTGTAGAGTGTCCTGGCATCACAGCCACAGCAACCTCAAACTCCTGGGCTTACACGATTCTCTTGCCTCAGCCTTCAGAGTAGCTGGGACTACAGGCACCCACCAGAATGCCCGGCTATTTTTTTGTTGCAGTTTGGCTGGGGACAGGTTCAAACCCGCCACCCTTGGTATATGGGGCCAGTTCCCTACCCACTAAGCCACAGGCACCGCCCTCTTCATTTCTTACTTTGAAGTCAAGTTACTAACTGGTGTTCTTTCTTTCAGCCTGAAAATGTCCTTGAATATTTCTTTTTCTTTTTCTTTTCTTTTCTTTTCTTTTTTCTTTCTTTTTTTTTTTTTTAGAGACAGTCTCACTTTATTGCCCTTGGTAGAGTGCTGTGGTGTCACAGCTCACAGCAACCTCCAGCTCTTTGGCTTAGGCGATTCTCTTGCCTCAGCTTCCCAAGTAGCTGGGACTATAGGCGCCTGCCACAATACCCAGGTATATTTTTGTTGCAGTTTGGCCGGGGTGGGCTTGAACCCACCACCCTTGGTATATGGGGCCAGCACCCTACTCACTGAGCCACAGGCCCTGCCCCCTTGAATATTTCATGTAAGGAGGCATGTTAGCAGTGAATTCTCTGTCTCTATCTCTCTTCTTTTTTAAGCCTGGGAATGTCTTTTTTTTTTTTTTTTTTTAGAGACAGAGTCTCATTTTGTCACCCTTGGTAAAGTGCTGTGATGTCACAGCTCACAGCAACCTTCACTTCTTGGGCTTAGGCAATTCTCTTGCCTTAGCCTCCCAAGTAGCTGGGACTACAGGCGCCTGCTACAACACCTGGCTATTTTTTGTTGCAGTTTGGCTGGGGCTGGGTTCAAACCCGTCACCCTCAGTACATGGGGTCAGTGCCCTACTCACTGAGCTACAGGCACTGCCCAGAATGTCTTTTTTTAAACCTTCAGTTTTTAAAGCATGGTTTTACTAGATTTGGAATTTTTGCTTCCTAGTAGTTTTTCTTTCACCACTTTGAATGTCATCCCTTCACTGTTCCTGATGGGAAGTCAGGGGTTAATTTTATTGTGGTTCTCTTCTACATGGGTCTTTTCTCTCTTGCTGCTTTCAAAATTATCTATCACTACTTTTTCTTTTTGTTTGTTTTGAGACATAGTCTCATTCTGTTGCCCCACCCAGGCTAGAGTGCTGTGGTGTCATAGCTCACTGTAACCTCAAACTCCTAGACTCAAATAATCCTCCTGTCTCAGCCTCCCAAGTAGCTAAAAGTAAAGGTGCATGTTAGCATGCCCAGCTATTTTTTTCCAGTTTGTGTAGAGACGGGAGTTCTAACTCTTGCTCAGGCTGGTATGGAACTCCTGAGCTCAAGTGATCCTCCTGCCTCGGGCTCCCAGAATACCAGGATTACAGGTGTGAGCCACTGTGCCTGGCCTATCATTAGCTTTTAACAATTTGACTATGAAGTGTCTATGAGTGTCTCTCTTTGTGTTTGTCTTACTTGGACTTAATTGAACTTCTTGGCTTTGATTAATGTTTTTCATCACATTTTGGAAGTTTTTAGCTATTATTTCTTTGAATATTTATTTTTTTTCTTTCCCTTTTCTTCAGAGCCTCCAATTACACATACTTTGGTATACTCAAAGGTGTTCCACAGGTCTTCAAGGCTCTGTCCATTTTTCTTCAATCATTTTTCTATCTTTTGCATAAGTTATGTTGATCCATTTTCAAATTCACTAATACTATCTTCTGACAGCTTGAACTTGTTCTTTTTTTTTTTAGAGACAGAGTCTCAGTTTATCGCCCTTGGTAGAGTGCCATGGCATCACAGCTCACAACAACCTCCAACTCCTTGGAATTAGGCAATTCTCTTGCCTCAGCCTACCTAGTAGCTGGGACCACAGGTGCCCGCCACAATGCCTGGCTATTTTTTGTTGCAGTTTGGCTGGGCTGGGTTTGAACCTGCCACTTCAGTATATGGGGCCGGTGCCCTGAACTTGTTCTTGAATACCTCTAAAGAAGTTTTTTTTTTTTTTTTTTTGAGACAGAGTCTCACTTAGTCACCCTTGGTAGAATGCGGTGGCATCATAGCTCACAGCAACCTCAAACTCTTGGGCTCAAGCAATTCTCTTGCCTCAGCCTCCTGAGGAGCTGGGACTACAAGCACCTGCCACGATGCCTGGCTATTTTTTAGAGACTAGGTCTTGCTCTGGCTCAGGCTGGTCTCAAACCCATGAGCTCAGGCAATCTGCCCACCTCGGCCTCCCAGAGTATTAGGTTTACAGGAGTGAGCCACCATGCCCAGCTTTTGAAGACGTTTGCATTTCAGTTATACTCTTCAACTCCATGATTTCTATTTGGTTATTTTTTTCTCTTTTCTTTTTCTTTTTCTTTTCTTTTCTTTTCTTTTCTTTTCTTTCTTTCTTTTTTTTTTTTTTTTTGAGACAGAGTCTCACTATGTCACCCTTGGTAGAGTGCCATGGTGTCATAGCTCACAGTGTCCTCAAACTCTCGGGCTTAAGCAGTTCTCTTGCCTCAGCCTCCCAAGTAGCTGGCATTACAGGTGCCCGCCACAATGCCTATTTTCTGTTGCAGTTGTCATTGTTGTTTAGCTTGCCTGGGCTGGGTTAGAACCTGCCAGCCTTAGTGGATGTGGCCAACACTGGAACCACTGGGCTACGGGCACTAGTTATTTTTTTCATAATTTCTGTGTCCTTATTGAGAATCTCTATTTGTTGATTCATTGTTATAATACTTTCCTTTAAATCTTTAAATATGTGTTTCTTTAGTACTTTGAACATATTTATAATAAATAGCTGCTTTGAAGTCTTCATCTGCTAATATCAACATCTGGGAGCACTCAGTTTCTAGTGACTGTCTTCTTTCTTTTTTTTTTTTTTTTTGAGACAGAGTCTGATTTTGCCACCTTTGGTAGAGTATCATGGCATCATAGCTCACAGCAACCTCTAACTCTTGGGCTCAAGAAATTGAGCTCAGGCAATCCACCTGCCTCAGTGGATTGACTCAGCCTCCCAGGTAGCTGAGACTATAGGTGCCTGCCACAATGCCCAGCTATTTTTTTTTTTTTTTTTTAAGAGATGGGGTCTTGCTCTTGCTCAGGCTGATCTCAAACTCTGGAGCTCAGGCAATCCACCCACCTCAGCCTCCCAGAGTGCTAGGATTAAAGGCATGAGCCACCACACCCGCCCTGCTGACTGTCTTCTTGAGTGTGAGCTACATTTTATTGTTTCTTTGCATGTTTTATAATTATTATTTTTTTAAAAACTGGATATTTTAAATGATTTTTTGCAGCAACTTTGGAGTCTGACATTTCCCCCCTTCCTGGAAGTTGTTGCTTTGTGTTTTATAATTTCTTTGTTGTATAATTTTTTTTGGCTAAATCTGTCTCCTTATAGTGTGCAGATGCTAGTCTCTTTGCTTAGCTTTTTTTCAGTTCTAAAAAATATATATTCTAGTTTAAAATTTTAAGCCTGGTTTCCTAGGGATTTTCCTGAATCTGCCTAGAATAGTAGTTGGCCAATGACTGGACAGAAGCTGTGTTCAAACATCTTGAGCCAGTATGTCTTGTGTTCTCTACTGATGAATCTGTGTGTAGGTAGGGGGAGCTCTTTCAATGTTCAGGCTATTTTCAGGTCTTCCAGGTTTTACTTTACACTGGGCCCTTTTGAGTCTTCTGTATACATCTGCATAGCCTCAGGGCAGTCCAGGAGAGCACCAGTCTCCAGTCAGCCAGGAATATGCTTACCATACCATGATTGTAACCTCAGTCTAGTAGAGCTGAGTTGTTAGCCCTCCCCTGATGGCCTGTCTCCAAGAAGTCATTTCCACTGACAATGCCACAGGATATGGGTATTGCCCACTAATCCGAATTCGGTGAGATCCCTTCAAACTCAGGAAGAGAAGCTGTTAGTCTTTATAGGCTGCCTTGCCTTGGCAGAACCTCCATGGCAAACAAGCTGTGAAAGATAGGAGCAGTACTAGGCCAGAGTACCACAGACTCCCACTGTTTTTACCCAAAATTCAGCTTCTTAGATTGTCATATGCCTTTGGCCGATATACCGGTCAAAAAGTTTTCTTTTGTATGAGGCTGGGCGTGGTGGCTCACACCTGTAATCCCAGTACTTGGGAGGCCAAGGCAGGTGGATTGCCTGAGCTCACGGGTATGAGACCAGCCTGACCCAAAGCAAGACCCTATCTCTAAAAAATAGCTGGGCATTGTGGCAGGTGTCTGTCATTCGAGGTACATGGGAGGCTGAGGCAAGAGGATTGCTGAATCCCAAGAGTTTGAGGTTCCTGTGAGCTAAGATGCTACAGCACTTACCGTGGGTGACCAAGTGAGACTTTGTCTCAAAAAAAAAGTTTTCTTTTGTCAATTTTGTCTAACTTTATAGTTATTTGAGGTTATTGGCTAATATCCTCATTTGGTCATAGCTGGAATTCCTGCCCTTTCAACTTTTATTTTTGTGCTATCCTATAGGAACAACTTACACCTGCAGTTTTGAACAGCCTGTCTTTATTTCTTTTTATTTTTTATTTTTTAGACAGAGTCTCACTTTGTTGCCTTTGGTAAAGTACTGTGATGTCATAGCTCACAGCAATCTCAAACTCTTAGGCTGAAGTGATCCCCTTGCCTTAGCCTCCCAAGTAGCTGGGACTACAGGTGTCTGCCACAATGCCTGGCTATTTTTTTTTTTTTGCAGTTTTTTGGCCGGGGCCAGGTTTGAACCGGCCACCTCCAGTATATGGGGCTGGCGCCCTACTCCTTTGAGCCACAGGAACTGTCCATGCCTGGCTATTTTTAGAGATGGGTTCTCACTCTGGCTTAGGCTGGTCTTGAACTCATTAGCTCAGGTGATCCACCAGCCTCTGCCTCCCAGAGTGCTAGGATTACAGGTGTGAGCCACTGCACCCAGCTCAAACAGCCTGTATTCATTTATTTATTTATTTATTTTTGGAGACAGAGTCTCACTATGTTGACCTCAGTAGAGTGCTGTGTCGTCATAGCTCACAGCAACCTCCAACTCTTGGGCTCAAGTGATTCTCTTGCCTCAGCCTCCCAAGTAGCTGGGACTACAGGCCCCCGCCACGGTGCCTGGCTATTTTTTTTGTTGCAGTTGTCATTGTTGTTTAGCTGGCCTGGGCTGGGTTCAAACCTGCCAACCTCGATGTATGTGGCCAACCCCATAACCACTGTGCTATGGGCACTGAGCCAACAGCCTGTCTTTAACTGGAGATCGTAATCTATTTAATTTGCTCAGTGATTTGTAAATATATTTCTAACATATATGTTGTGCTTTTGCCTTATTCTTATGTTTCTGTTCCTTTATTTTCCTCTCGACTTCTTTTGGATTAATTAAGATTTTCCTTTATCATTTGATATTCTCCTTTACAATTTTTGAAGTAGTATATTCTATTTATAGTTCAGCTATCCTCAAATATTCAGCAGCCATATTTATGTTAACAAAGTTTAAAGTCATTCAACATTGATCTGGCCATGAGAGAATAACAAGATCCAGAATTATCCTCTCATCATAAACAACTAGAAAACTTTGCAACATACATGAACCAATTGTTTTCAGATGGTGGCTACAGTCAGTGAAGGACTATGGTCCCTGAGAGAAAGAAAACAAACTAGGTGAGCTCTATCACCCAGGCTTTCTGACTGAGGTAGAAGCAGCATTAAAAATGTGACCCATAACGACACCTATAATGACAAGAAAAATCAGTCAATAAAAATGGACCCAGGGGAGTTTAAGTTTCTGGTCCAGCATGTCAAAAGCTTGGAAGTCATCAGTCTGTTCTAACAACAAATAAAAGCTGAACAAACAAAGTCAACAACTCCTCATATCTATCAGTGAACAGAGGTCACAGGGCAAACTGCTCCCCCCAAACTGGGGAGACAGACTGACACAGAGCTGTAATTACTGAATTGCTGGAGGCTCAGTGTGGACAAGTTTGAAAGTTAAACTTGACTTTTAACTTCAAATTAAAAGGGGGCTATTCCTTCATTTGCAAAAAAAAAAAAAAAAAAAAAAAGTTAAAAAGGGGCTGTTTTAGGAGGGGACCCATACGTTTGTGAATTTTACCTCCAGGAGCTTAACCAGGTTCTCAGAGTGGGAAAAATTCCCTCATGTTTCTGCCAGGGTAAAGGAAAAGTAAACATTTTGAAATATGTCCAGAGCATTTCACTCTTCTTAAGAAGGCCTGCTCTCAAGAAAAACTGTCTTACCAGAACCTCACCTATTAGGATTTTATCAGAGCCAACCAACATAGGGGAAGGGAAATACCAACTCCAGCCCCCTGTAGCCATCCTATACCACCTAAAGGGGGCACAATCCTAGAAGTTCTGGTGAAGGACACAGTCTAGGGGTACAAGCTCACCAAAAGACTAGAACCTAATTATAGGACTATAGAATGTTTTCTTTCCATCTACACCTCACCACCACATCACTAAAGGCCTATATTACAGTGGTTCCTTTTACCCAGTACACTGAGAGTCCAACTTCTTTTTTTTCTTTTTTTCCTTCCCTTCTCCCTTCCCTCCTTCCTCTTCTCTTTTCCTTTCTTCTCCCCTCCCCTCTTGTCCCCTCATCTCCTCTTCTTTTCTTTTCTTTTTTTTTATTATAGATAAAAATATGCACCATAGATGTGGCCCAACCCATTACCCTCCCTCCCCCCAAACCTCCCCCCACCCTTACCCGTGCGTGGTACTTTCCCCCAAGGCGTTTGGTAGTGTTG
>CAUYPK010130773.1:0-23687 GCA_963574355.1 Loris lydekkerianus | reverse complement strand
CTGGGTTGAAAGTTATTTTGTTTTAGGAGATTAAAAGTTGATGACCATCCTCTTCTAGCTTGAAAGGTTTCAGCAGAGAGATCTGCAGTTATTCTAATATTCTTCCCCTTGTAGGTAATAGTTTTCTTTCGTCTGGCAGCTCTCAGAATTTTCTCCTTCATATTAACTTTAGTAAAATTGATTATGATGTGTCTGGGTGATGTCTTACTCGGGTTGAGTTGTGCTGGAGTTCTGAAACTGCTGTCTGAATTTTGGAATTTCTTGGGATATCTGGAAAATTCTCCTTCATAATCCCACGGAGAAGAGACTCTGTGCCTTGTGAAGTCACTTCGTCACTTTCGGGGATCCCTATAAGACGAATATTGGTTTTCTTCAAATTATCCCAGAGCTCTCTGAGAGAATGGTCTGTTTTTGCTCTCCACTTCTCTTCTTCTTTGAGGGTTTCGGAGCGTTGGAAAGCTTTGTCTTCAATGTCTTCTGCTTGCTCCATTCTGTTACTGAGGGATGCTACTGTGTTTCTAAGATCTTTGAGGGATGCATCTTCTTGTCTCAATGTGTCAAAATCTTTGGTCATTTGGTCTTTGAATCCGTTGAATTCTTGAGATAACTTTGGGAATTCTAATTTGATCTTGTTTGCTATGCAGGTCCTGAGTTCAATTTCTGACACCTCAGCTATTTGTTTGTGCATGGGTTCTTGTGTTGTTTCTGCCCCATTGATCCTTGGGGGAGTTGATCTACTCTGTATTCCTATTGCCAGAGTTTTTCTGTTGATTTCGCTGGCTCATGATGGTTTTTCACCGTTGCCTCTGGCTGTCCTCAGAGTTGTGGAGGTTTCTCTCCAAGATTAGACCCCAGAAGGATCACTGTATTGTTGCTGGATGTTTGTAGGGAATGACCCTGTGTCATTTCTCTGGGGATGCTTTAGCTAGGGAGTTCTGGTTGTGGAAGCAGCTCCCGTGTGTGACACACCTGGATCCAGCAACAGGGCTGGGGGTGGTGCACACGGTTCTGGGAGTGCCTGGTGCCCAGTGACTTTCGCACAGAGAGCCCAAGGCTCCAGCAGTCTCTGGCCAGAAGAAGGGCTCTGTGCAGAGGCAGGGAGGGCTCCAGAGGGCACGCAGCTACCAGAGTCCCTGGCCAGATGAACAGGCTAGTGTGGAGGCTGGGAGGACACAGGAGGGAGGATGCAGGGTTGCGTGGCTCCCGCAGTGTCTAGTCAGGGAATGTGGAGGCCCAGTGGGTGCGGGTCACTGGTTGGGGTCACTGCACAGCTTTTATGAAGGTCTGGGTGGCCCCAAGCCCAGGAGTTTGAGGTTGCTATGAGCTGTGATGTCACGGCACTCTACCCAGGGCAACAGCCTAAGGCTGCAGTGTGCCAAAACTGTCTCACTCTGCCCCTAAGGATTAAAGCTGTAAGGCAGCTCACTCCCCACCTTTAGGCTGCTCAGTCTCTAGTTTACTTTGTCCTGCCCGCTCCTTGCTCTGGGACCCTGAGGGCGGAGCTTGCCGGAGCAGTTCTTTCACAATGGCTTACTTCGCCCAGCTCAGTGGCTCATTCTGGGGCCTCAGACAATGCCCAACATTCTCCACACTCATGCTCAAGCTCTCCCCAAGGCAGCTCAACTGAGTGCCAAGTCCAAGAACACCAAAACAGTTTACAGGTAAGGCCTTTCCGGTTTGCAGTCTCACTTTTGCTTGTACTCATGGTTGCCGACGTGATTAGGTCGATCAATCACACACAGGCACTTGCCAGTTTTCCAGTGTTTTTGTCCTCCTCCTGGGGTCCAGAAGTCCCTTGCTGGCTCCCTGTATCCTCAAAGGGATGATCATAGACAGATCCCACTGGCCAGAGATGCCTGGAGTCTTGTCTCCCCAGACTCGCCATGCCCAGTTACAGGGAAGCTGTTACTTGGCCGCCATCTTTAATCCCTTTTTTTTTAAGACCTTTCTTTGTATGCTTACCAGAGAGTCTGAACTTTGTCTCCTTCCTCCAGAAAGTCTTTGGTGCTCAAATTATGCCATTTCATTCTCATAGTATGATTAAGAAGATATATCTTACATCACAAAGGTCACCTTAAGGCCAAGGGTAAGAGTTTGGTACTCTGTGTTGCTCCGGACATTTCTCACCTTTAAGCGTATTTATTGAAAATTTGTGTATTAACTGGATGACATTAAAAAAAAAAAAAATACTACTTTAATGTTCCCCCAGAACTTTCCATGTAATTCAGCAGGTAACCTAAGTACTTGAAAGGACTACAGTAAGAAAACACAAAGGAATCTGTGTTTGCTGAGAAGTCAATGCGTAGTGGGAGGTCAAGGAATGGTGAGAACTAAAGTCATGTATCTAAAAGGCATTAGGAGTACAGAGTAGGGGCACGACTTCATTCTGAAGGACGGTTGAACTGGAATCAATGGGAAAGGAGAAAGGTATGTTAAGTGGGAAAAACTTACACAATAGCGTAAAGGTATGAAAACAAGGGTTAATGAAGTATGTTTGAAGGTGGCAAGTTGCTCACTTACCTGGAGCTAGATTGTCATGTAAGGGAGCATATTGGTGAGACCTGACAACAAATAAAATGGCTTCTAAACGAAACAAAACCTTCAGAAAGCTCGTAAGAAAGGTTTTCCCGAATTTATTTTTTACCCATCTTAAAGATCTCACAAGAATTCTAAGACTCAGCTGAACTTTTAAAAACAAATATTTTACAATATAAAAATATTTCCTGGCATTATGACACTTTCAAATGTCAAACTCATTGCCAGAGATTTTCTAGCTTAAACCCATGCTGTTTAGATGTGTTGGGAAGAGTTTTAGATAGCTTTGTAAGCTAGGGTTAAATTATTTTCCCCCAAGGAAATAGAAAAGTATAGTCATTGGCCCTGAGTGTATAAAAAGCACTGTTGTCACATCTTCATCTCCAAAGTGCCTGGGTTTTCAGTAAAGACACATTATCATTCATGTTTACCTACAGCCAGTAAACTTCAGGAACTAAGAATGAAACTATATTCATAAGGGTCCCCTTTACTTAAACATCAAAGATTAGTATGTGACTTAAACTCCACACAGATGGAAACAAGTGATGCCTTCTCAGCAACACTGGTAAGCCAACCAAGTCGAAACTTGCATGGGCGAATCAGAAAAAATGCTGTTAACTGTGTTTCTTGGAATTGAAATAATGACTCGTAACACTGTCTCAAAACTTTTGCAGTAACCCACATATAAAAATATTTTCTGGGCCAGGCACAGTAGCTCTTGTCTATAATCCTAACACTCTGGGAGGTTGATGCAGATGGATTGCCTGAGCTCAGGAGTTGGAGACCAGCCTGAGCAAGAACAAGACCCACATCTCTACTAAAACTAGAAAAATTACCAGGGTGTCATGGTGGGTGCCTGTAGTCGCAGCTACGGGGGAGGCTTAGGCAGGGGGATCTCTTGAACCCACGAGTTTGAGGTCGCTGTGAGCTAGGCTGCTGCCACAGCACTCTAGCCTAGGGCAACAGAAAAAAGAGTTCTGGTATGCTTGGAACCATTACATCAGTTTTTCTTGGTAAGTATTTCAGTTTTCATTGAACTTTTCAAATATTTATTATTTCCTGAGTTTGGAAAGCAGTACTGCATAAAAATTAGAAGATTCATAGAAGTTGGTTATATGAAAGTAAAAATCTTGAGATAACTTGGTAATTTTTTTGTACATTTTATTGCCATAGTCTACACATCTTTACACATTGGGTTTTTTTCTCCAAATTTTGTAGCCTACTAAGTCTTTTAACATTAGTGCATATATATCTCTTCATATTTCTAAAGTGATGCATAAATGTATTCCTTAATGGCTATCTGATATTGTACTTAACCATTCTTACATTGGAAGTTTAGGTTGTTTCCTAATATGTGTCTATTTTATATTTAAACTGGAGAAAGACACATGAGCACTACAGGTAGGTTATATGATCTACTTGCATTGTGCAAGCAGAAAATGGATGACAGAAGGATTATTCTTCCTTCCTTGTTTATTTGTACCAGAACCCTCTATTGTTTACATACATTTTAGCCTTGGTGCCATTTTCAGAAGCTTTATTTGTCTCACTTACTTTTTTGGTTTGGATAAGGCTTAAATATAAAATCCATCTGTGAAGCATATTGTATATTCACATTGAAGGCTAAAAACCCATTTTTAATTAAAACTTTATTCAGCACTCATGGTTCACTTTGTCCTGTTTTTATTATGAAACACTTCAGTCTTCTTCCTAAAACACATATGTCTTGAACATTTCAAGATGTTTCTTATTGCTCGTGCAAAACTAGTTTCTTTATGCTGTCAGCTCAGTGCCTTATGCTCCGGCTGTTCATTTTGCTTCCTTTTCTGGCATTTATATAGGCAACATCTTGTATGTAATGCAAGTTAGTTTTATTCCCTTCTCTTTTATAAAACTTGTCAGAAGGTAAAATAGTAAACTGGAAATACTGAATAATACTCTGGTACGTTAGGTTTTATAATGCATGATTATAAAGGATGAATCTCTTAAATTTCTAATATTTAGAAGATATGAAGAGAAAATTTGTGCAGTGATACCTGAAGTCTTACCAGATGCGAATGATTAAAATTTAGATGTTATTGTGTGCGAGAGCACACATTTTAGAAATTGCAGTTCCTTAGTATTGATTATTAAACTAAATGTGAAGACTGGAGGAGTAGGAAGAAGAAACATGAAAATCAGATCATCCCTTTTATTTGTAGGTATACACCATTATGTTCTCATCTTAAAGTCTGTTTGCAGGTTTATCCACACCACTGAAGTAGTCTTTGAGATAAGCTGTGTTAGACAAGCTAGCCATAGTCAGGATGAACTAGTTTTAAAAGTAGTGATGTTTAAGTTGAATCTGAATTAGAAAAGGCAAATATATCAGCATTAGAAAGTTTGCTTTGCCTTTAAAGAAAATTATTCGTTACAATAGGTTTTACATTCTTAATAATACAAAATCCCAAAGCAGTAAACCCTTCACCATGGGAACTCTGAGTTCTCAATGTTTGAATTTTAAAACAGTTCTGAGCAGTATTTTATTTTTTTCTTTTAACTGGGTTGACTGGAACACCTAAATTTATCACATCTTTTTCAACCTCCTTGAACATACTGAATATATTTTATTTACTTTTCCAGCTCTACTGAAATATGATTGACAAATGAAAATTAGATGCATTTGAAGTGGATAATGTGATATATTGATATGCGTGTACATGTGCTGATTCTGGCTTACCAATAGGAACAGCAGTTACTCCGTCAGCCAGTACAAATGCAGGGCTGTTGAGATAGAGCTATTTGTGCCTGCCACAACTGTGTCCATGCTATCCATAATATGTTGCAGTTTTGTTTTGTTTTGTTTTTAACATATTTCACCAGTGCTTGTTCTTTCCCTGTTAACAATTGGCACATTATTTCAGAATTTTTTTCCTCTTCAAGTTTACTTCTTATGATGCAGAGTAGGTTTGAGAACCAGGTTACCAATTTGGTACAATTGTATAAACCAAGAATGAATATGTTCTGTCAGAGGCCTTTTAAATATTGATATTTTTGTCATCAACTTTGACTCTTATGGGAATTTTTTTATTTACTTTTTGTGAACTTGTTGAATCCAAAGAGTGTCTATCTTCCAAATCCAATTTAATGTGTAAGGATAAAATTACTTTGGTTTTAATTCAGCGGTTCTCAAACTGTGGGTTGTGACCCCTTTGGGGGTCTCCTGCATATCAGGTATTTACATTGCAGTTCATAACAGTAGCAAAATTACAGTTAAGAAGTAGCAATGAAAATAATTTTATGGTTGGGGGTCACCGCAACATGAGGAACTGTATTAAAGGGTCATGACATTAGGAAGGTTGAGAACCATTTTTCTAATTGTATATACATTTTAATTTAAAGAAAAGCATTAAAACATTTTGCTTTATAGACTTTTTTATATATGATGACTTATATCATGTAGCTCTGCTCCCATATAGATCAGAATGCATATTTTCAACTATAGTATTGCACAGCTTATGGTAAAAATGTGCCAATACAAACATTATGGTATATTTTATTTAAGTTAATGGTGTTTTCTTTCTGAAAAGGAAAAAATCACAACACAAATGAAAGAACTAAAATAGAAAGCTTTGTATATCCCATATGGCCATTTTGAAATGGGCTAATAGATTTTTTTTTTTATTCCTTCAGTAACACTTGACTTAATTTCAATATATACATACTGAGTTATATCCTATAGGTTCATATAGGACTAAGACATATAAAATGTGGAGTAGACAAGTTTAGTAGGTCATAGAAATCTCTCCGTATGTCTCGCATGAGGATATTTGGTGAGCCCTTTTGTGCTGGGTGCAGTGGTAAGTGCCAAGAGATGAATGAAACCCCATCCTGGCCCATCAGGAACTTATGAGTCCTAAAGAGAAAGACATAAATAGGTGTGTTCCCTTCCAACAGGGAACATATAATAGGTGTAAACAAATTCAGTTGTTACCCCAGAGGCTGAGTAAGTAAAAGAGAGGTGAGGAGAAGTGGTAAGGGGGAAGGATAAAATGTGCCTTCCTTTTTCAAGGAACAAGAGAAATGTATGTTCTCAACTCAATGTTATGAATACTTGAGTTGCAGTCATAAAACATTTTTTGAATGCTATTACTATCCTATCTTGGAAAAACAGAAAATATTCAAGTACCAAATATCATGGGGATAAAGGGAGGATATGGTTAATTCTGCTAGAGGAAAAGTCCAGGGAACATTTTATAGACATTTGAGCCAAGCCTTAAAGGATCCATGATATTTCAGTAGGCATAAGTGTACAGAAGGGTGGTGTAGGCAAAGGGCACAGTTAGTAAAAAAGAGGAACGTGTGGTTATCAAGATGACATATTCTTGCTAAAATTCATTCTTAGATCTTATGGCAGAGTAGGAAGAATAGGATGTACAATGTTGAATAGTAAAAGCCGTGGACTTGGCCAAATCAACCTGATTGGAAATATGTGCACCAGGAGAAAAGGAGAAAATAATGCCTAACCCCAGGGTTGGACAACCATGAGGGGCACTAGAAGGATTAAACAAGGTAACACATGTGAAATACTTAGCACAGTGGCTGGCACACAACAAGTGCTCCTTAAACATGAACTACTGTTAATCAGCGGTCATTTTAAACAATGAATTTATTTGAAATACTTTTTATTTGTAAAGGTTTATGTATTTCTATCCTTGGTAAACAATCTATATGTTCCTGAGATTGATGTGAGTGGAATCCAAGATGTACTTTGGTTAATTTACTGGGGTTCAAAATTTGTTGAGCAGGATGTATACAAAAACAAACCACAGAAAACATGACAAAAAATTAGATCCCCTAAATCATTCTGAATAAATATTTTCCCCAATGATAATTTTTTATTCATGCCATTGCATAGAAGTCCCAAATGCATGTTTGTTTGTTTTGTGTTTTTTTTTAATGAAAACCTGTCCCCTGTGACTATCCAATGTCTTCATTGGAAACATTTTTCAACACAATATTGTGACCCTGAAGCTTAAAGAGGTTTATTTTTCCTTCCCCTTTTATATCCAGAAGCAAGGCTATTTAGAAAGAATTGGTTGATTAGAACATCTGACTCAGAAAATGGGACGGCCATGAATTTGGCTGAAGATTCAGAAATGTGTCTAAGGGACAGTGATTATTACCAGGCTTCAAATGTCAGCAAACACTCCAGGGTTGCAGGAGAGAAAAAATAAAACACAGAAGCTTTAATGGCTTTTGCTGGGAGGTCTTTGAGGCAGGTTGGATGGAGTTATTTTCTGAACTCTAGACAATCTTTTTGTTACTTGTCCAACTGGATTGATTAAAGCCTGTTTCCACTGTACCTTGTAGAACGGAAAGTAACCATAATCTACTCACCAGTGTATGTGGGAAATGCAGAGATCTGTGTTTCAGCTAAGGTCTGTCTCCAGAGATCTACTCAGCATGACCTGGGATTATAGCAAGTCCTATAAATAGGCAAAATCAAAGGAGCTTGGTTAGCCATTTAGACCCCGCCACAGACCCTGAGACTGGAGTTCAGAGTTCAGGATGTTTATTCAGGAGTGTCCTTGTGAGGGAAGGAAAGGACAAAGAATTGGGCAGAGGGGGAGTGTCTGCTACACCACAGGCCTGATGGCAACTGTGGTCAAACTCACAAGGTGCTCTGGAGCTAAAGTGGCCTCTCAGAGTCATGTGATAGGAGTCTGAAGTGGCCGTGCCTTCACACTAAGTAGCCATTACATGTGGCCTGATAAAGGGTGGGGATGTGGGCAAGGTCGTTCACAGCTGAGGTGATCCTAATGAGGCCGACAGCTGAAGGCTGCCTCCCCACACAACTGTCAGCAGCTGGGAAATCAGATGTTTTTTTCCACATTAAAAAAAAAAATGTAAAACTATTAGGGGAGTACAAATGTTTTTGTTACATAGATACCTTGTAAAATGTTGAACTGAGGGATTTTGGTGTGTGTGTCACCAGAACAGTGTTCATTGTACCCAACAGTTTTAATCCCCCGTTTCCCATCCCACTCTTTCCCTTTCTTGATTTCCAATGTTCTTAATATCTTTATACGCATGATTTAGCTCCCACTTATTAGTGAGAACATATGCTGTTTGGTTTTCCATTACTGAGATACTTCACTTAGGATACTGGTCCCAGTTCTATCGAAGTTGCTGCAAACAACATCATTCCTTTTTATTGGCTGAGTAGTATAGTACTCCATGGTGTGTGTGTGTGTGTGTGTGTGTGTGTGTACACACAAAGGGTGCCAAAAAACTGTTTTTAAGAAAGGGAAAATCTGTATTAAAATTGTAATATACAGGATGGCCATAAAGTTCATGTGCAATTTTAAATTACACACTATTTTAAATTGCACACAAACTTTATGGTCACCCTGTATATCAAAATAAAAGCTAAATACAAGTCACACTGAGTGCCTCTTATAATTGCAGAACATGACTTGAATATTACAAATTTAATACAGTTTTTTTTCCTTTCTTAAAATGTTATGTATCATATTTTCTCTATGAATTGATGGGAACTTAGGTTGGTTCTACAACCTAATGTTATTCACAATTGTAAATCGTAAATTGTGAATAAACATTCGGGTAAAGGTGACTTTTTGATAAAAGGACTTCTTTTCCTTTGGGTAGATATATAGCAGCAGACTTGCTGGATCAAATGGTAGGTCTACTTTTATTTCCTTAACGAATCTCCATGTTGTTTTCCATACAGATCGTACTAATCTGCAGTCCCACCAGTAGTGTGTAAGCATTTCTGTCTCTGCATCCACACCAGTGTCTATTTTTTTTTTTTTTTTTTTACTTTTTAGTAATGGCCATTCTAATACGGATAACCTCATTATAGTTTAAGTAATTCTTTTGAAAAACTTCTGTTTATGTCTTTTGCCCACTTTTTGATTTTCATTTTTGTTTCTTTTCTTCATTTTTTTGCTGATTTGAGTTCTTTATGGATTCTGAATGTTAGGCCTTTGTTAGATGTATAGTTTGCAAATATTTTCTCCCATTCTGTTAGCTGTTGATACACTCTGTTGATTATTTTCTTCGCTGCGCAAAAGCTTTTTAAATGAATCAAGTCCCATTAATTTATTTTGGGTGTTGCTGTATTTGTCTTTGCGGTCTTCATTATAAATCCATTGCTTAGGCTGAAGAGTTTTTCAAAAGTTTTCTTCTAGAATTTTTATGGTTTCATGCTTTACATCTAAGTCTTTTATACATCTTGAATTAATTTTTGTATATGGCGAGAGAAGGGGTTCCTGTTTCAATCTTCTGCATGTGGCTGTGTAACCTGACCAGCACCATCTATTGAATAGTGCTTCTCTTCCCCAATGTATGTTGTTGACTGCTTTATCGGAGATCAGTTGGTCATAGCTATGTGGTTTTATTTCTGGGTTCTCTACTCTGTTCCATTCGTCTGTCTCTCTACTTTTATACCAGTACTGAGAGAGGACAGGGAAAGGTGAGGTCCAGGGGAACAGGTCTTCTCAAGTAGAACGCAAGGATACATCTGCAGGGTCCATGGTGACTCAGCTCTTGGGAATTTGTAAACTTGCTGGAATTTGGAAATGTCCACTTCTGTGAGATTCAGACTGGCCAGTGAGAAAGATACCTGTGGGTTAGGACTTTTTGACCAGAGATAAAAGGGAAAGACCAAGTGGGGAGCATGGCCATTTTGAATTCTTCTCTGAAGCTCTGCTGGCTGAAGAAGAAGCCCTTCCTCTCGTAAACATCATGTTTGGGTGCTCTTTCTCTCCACTGGGCTTCGTCTTCCTGAGACAGTACCACGTTCTTTTGGCTACTATAGTCCTATAGTATAATTTGTAGTGAGGTAACATGATACCCCCAGATTTGGTCTTTTTGTTTAGGATTGCTTTGGCTATTTGTGGCCTTTTTGGTTCCAAGTGAAGCTTATTTCTTGGTTTGTGATGAGATGTTGGCATTTTGATGGGAATTGCCTTGACTCTATGAATCACTTTGGACAGTATATACATTTTAATGATGTTTCTACCAATCCATGAATAAGGGATGTTTTTCTATTTTTTGTGTCATCTGTGATTTTTTCATCGGTGTTTTTATAGCTCTCTTGTGGACATCTATCACCTACTTTGTTAAGTCTATCCCTAGGTATTTTTTTCTTTGTAGCTACTATCATGAATCAAAGACTCAACTAGTATATAAAAATACTGTGTTGTATACATTGATTTTGTAATCTGAGACATTGTTGAATGTATTTATCAATTCTAGGAGCCTTTTGGTGGAGTCTTCATGGTTTTGTAGATGCAAGATGATACCGTCAGCAAACAGGGCTAATTTGAACTCTTCCTTTCTAATTTGGATGACTTATATTTCTTTCTCTTGGTGATCACACTGGCTAAGACTTCCAATACTAGGTTGAATGGAAGTGGTGACAGTTCTTACAGGGGAATGCTTTCAACTTTTCCCCATTCCTGATAATGTTGGCTGTGGGTTTGTCTTTGCTTTTACAATTTTGAGATATTTTCCTTTTATACCTAGTTTGTTAAGAGTTTTTTTTTTTTCTTTTTTTTTTTTATTATAGATAAAAATATGCACCATAGATGTGGCCCAACCCATCACCCTCCCGCCACCCAAACCTCTCCCCTCCCTTCCCCTTCCTTGGTCCTTTCCTCATAGTCTTGTGGTATAGTTGGGTTATAGCCTTCAGGTGAAAGCTATAGTTTACCTTCATAGTAGGGCTGAGTACATTGGATACTTTTTCTTCCATTCCTGGGATACTTTGCTAAGGAGAATATGTTCCAGCTCCTGCAGCCCAATTCTTAATTGCAAAGTCATGGAAGAAGCCCAACTGCCCATCAACCCATGAATGGATTAACCAATTGTGGTATATGTATACCATGGAATATTATGCAGTCATAAAAAGATGGAGACTTTACCTCTTTTATGTTTACATAGATGGAGCTGTATGATATTCTTCTTAGTAAATTATCTAAAGAATGGAAGAAAAAGTACCCAATGTACTCAGTACTATTATGAAACCAATACATAATCACTCACACTTTCACACAAATGATAAAACACAATTATAGCCCAGAAAGAAGAAGAGCAAAGAAGGGGGAGTAGAGGGAAGTGAGTAGCTGGCTGGAGGGAGGGTAATCAGTATGACCTCACCTATCATGTATTTTGCAAGGATGCATGTCAAATATATTAAGAGTAGAGTATAAATGTCTTAACACAACAATTAAATAAGTGAGGTGAATATTATGTTAACCAGTTTGATCTAAGCATTCCAAATTGTATATAAATTCATCAAATTGTACCCCATAAATGCATTAATGTACACAGTTATGATCTAATAAAAATTTTTATGATAATTATAAAAAATTAATAATTATATGCTTCATATAGAACCAAAAAAGAATCCAAATAGCCAAAGCAACCTTAAGGAAAAAGGGAAACTTAGGCAACATCATTTAACCAGACTTCAAGCTTACCATAAGTTTATCATAACCAAAACAGTATGGTAATACCACAAAAACAGAATTGTTGACCATGTTTATTGCAGAACACCCAGATACAGAATCATTCTCATCATATTGCCATTTGATCTTTGACAAAGCAGAGAACATACACAGGAAAAACAATC
Organism: Loris lydekkerianus; assembly: GCA_963574355.1. Taxonomy (NCBI): domain Eukaryota; kingdom Metazoa; phylum Chordata; class Mammalia; order Primates; family Lorisidae; genus Loris; species Loris lydekkerianus. The sequence continues at coordinate 11,512 of CAUYPK010130773.1, read as the reverse complement.
CCTATTCCACAAGTGGTGCTGGAAAACTGTGGCTTCTAGCTACACATAGAAGATGGAAACAGGATTCGTATCTCTCTCCACTCGCAAAAATTAATTCACAATGGATAACAGACTTAAATCTTAGGCATGAAACAATAATAAGTCTCAGGAAAAAATTTGGGAAAACACTTACAGACATCAACCTAGGTAAAGAACTTATGAACCAGACCACAAAGGCAATCACATAAACTACAAAAATTGACAAATGGGATATGATTAACTTTAAAAGTTTCTCATAGCCATGGACACAATCAATAAAGCAAACAGACAACCTAGAGAATGAGAGAAAATGTTTGCATGCTATACATCCAAAAAAGGTCTTACAACCAGAATCTGTAAAGAATTCAAGCAAATCAGAAAGAAAAAAATCAAACAACCTCATAACAACATGGACAAAAATACGAACAGAGCCTTTAAAAAGAAGACAGATGAATGGCCAAACACTGTATATATATATAAAAGATATATTTATAAAAGTATATATATATATATATATAGAGAGAGAGATATATATATATATTCAACATCTCTAATCATTAGGCAAATGCAAATCAAAACACAATGAGGTATTTATTACCTAATTCCAGTGAGAATGGCTTTTATCAAAAAATCTCAAAACAACAAATGCTAGCATGGATACAAAGAGAATTGGAGACCATTATTCTAGGTGAAATTTTACAAGAATGGAAAAATAAACACCACATTTACCCACTATTAAATTACAACTAATCACTCAGCACCCATGTGCACCTTTGGTAATAAAACTCAAAATAAAGCAAACAGGTGGGAGGAGAAGTAGGGGAAGGATAAAATCATACCTAACAGGTGCAATGCACACTATTGAGTGGTGAGAAGACATAACTTGGGCTCAAACTGTACAAAAAAAAAAACCCTTATGTAACCAGAACATTTTGAAATTTTAAAAAGCAAAATAAAAAGCATAAATTCTAATGACTAAACAACAAATGAACATTCCTTAGGGAAAAAAAATCAGTCTGCATCTACAAATCTGAAAAGCTACATAGATGATCTTGACCTTATTCTGACAATTTAAACACAACTTAAAACCAAATGAATAGCATAGAAATCTATCCAAATTTTCACATGGCCCTAATGATTAAATAAACTCTGCTTCAGTCTGATCACTTAACATACAAAGTCTCAGCCTTAGGTTATTGAAAGGGTGGGATTTTGTGTGGATAGCATTACATTAATTACTTATTTATAAGGAACTAAATTGATTGAAATAAAAATAGAGAGATTAACATTTTCTCCCTTACCTATTTTTCAGTAAGTATGAAATAAATTGTCTATTCATGGCTGGCATTTCTTGACATACACAGCTGCTTCTTCAGAATTCAAAGATATTTAAGAGAATATTTTGTCACATATGTGTATAACTCCAATAACGATGGAAGGGTTAGAAGAGTTAATATGTTCAAGGCAACTGAAAAACGGTTTGTATTAAGAACTGTAATCATGTATGAGATAGTGTATGTACAAGTACTTTTGAAAGATAATATAATTATTTTTGTCATTTTCAATAATACTATAGACATCCCTCCTTGGTTTTGATGTCTTATAATTTGAAAAATTGATTCAAGCCCGTGGGTAGGTCCTGATTAAGACACGGGCAATCATGTTTAGTCATCTCACTTGTTGATGATATGTCCAAAACCCAGACTTAAGCCCAATGAATAGTTCATGAATAGACACGTGACCCAATTTGGGTCAATGACAGAAAAGGGAAAGCATACTGGATACTTAAGGATAAAAATCTTCATCATTCTGAGGCAAGAGAATTGTCTAAGCAAAGGAGTTGGAAGTTGCTGTGAGCTGTGATGCCACCCATCTGAGGGCAACAAACTTCATCAATAAAAAGAAACTAGAGGAAGAGATCAGACTTAACTTGACTTAATCAATCAGACTTTATCAGTCTTCTGTGATATTAAAATAACAGTAGCCTAACAAATTTGAAATAACCTAAAAATATCATATATCAAAAAACCATCAATGATCTTAATAGGAGGTCCATCCCAAATGATTTTTATCTTCTCTAAAAAATAATGCTGTTATTTATTACACAAAGAGAAGATATGGAAATTAGTAAGTCACTGTCATTTTAATGCTACTTCTGTAGATTCTAAGTGTATATTTTAAATGATGTGTTAAAGTCCTCCCATTTTTATCTGTAATCAGAATTACAATAAATTATAATTATGTATAGGAAAAAAATAATTATTAGCAAGTTGATTTGAAAAGACAGATCTCTCAAGTATAAAACTTTATTTTCTTCCTGTATTAAATCATAAGTGTGTACATTAATGCATTTATGGGGTACAATGTGCTCATTTGATATACAATATGGAATGCTTACATCTAACTGATTAACATAACCATCTTCTTGCTACTTATTTGTTGTGGTAAGATATTTATACTTTTTTTTAAAGAGTTTTGAAATGTATCATCGCATTATGCACATTAGGTGAGGTCCCCTCAAATACCCTTCCTCATTCTGGTCTCCCTCCCTCTCTTTCCCTCCTTCTTTTTGGACTATAGTTATGTTTTACCATTCGTATGAATGTGTAGGTTATTATATATTAATTTCATAGTAGTATTGAGTATACTGGATACTTTTTTTTTTTTCCATTCTTGAGATACTTTACTAAGAATAATGTGTTCCAGCTCCATATGTGTTTAATGGAGTTCCATTATTGGAGTTATACACATATGTGGAGTTCTTTTATGTGTTCCAGGTAAACATAAAAGATGTGAAGTTTCCATCTTTTTCATGGCTGAATAGTATTCCATTGTATACATATACCAAAATTTGTTAATCCATTCATGGTTCAATGAGCATTTGGGCTGGTTACATGACTTTGCAATTATGAATTGGGCTGCAATAAAAATTCTGGTGCAAATGTCTTTGTTGTAAAATGATTTTTTTATTATTTGGGTATATGCCTAATAGAGAAATTGCAGGATCAAAGGATGGGTCCACTTTTACTTCCTTGAGTATTCAACTTCTTTCCAAAAAGGCCATATTAGCTTGCATTCTTACTAGCAGTATAGAAGTGATCCCTTCTCTTCACATCTACGCCAAAATCTGTGGTTTTAGAATTTTGTGATATAGGCTAATCTTACTGGAGTTAGATGATGTTTTTATTTGCATTCCTCTGATGATTAAAGATGATGAGCATTTTTTTATGTGTTAGTAGGCCACATGCCAATCTTCACAAGACACTTTGGTTCAAGTCTCTTGTCCACATAGAAATAGGGTTATTTGCTCTTTTCTTATTAATTAGTTTGAGTTCTCTGTGGATTCTAGTTATCAGACCTTTGTCAGAAGCATAACCTGCAAGAATCTTCCATCTGAGTGTTGTCTGGTGTTACGTCAAAGTCTCCCAGTGGATAGGTGACGCAGAGAAATGGGTTCTGCAATGAAATAGTCTGAGTAATAAGAAGGACCACTTACACTCTCATGGGAAATGGCAACCTTGCTTTATTCCTCACCACCTTTTATACCCACTACTGCACCTATACACCATCAACCAATAACCAATGACTTTACCTTACAAAAATCAGTCTCATGACCAGGTTCAACCAAGCCCGGAGCCTAATCAATCTATGGATTAACTGACACACATTCTATGACCTCACTATAAGATTACTTTTTAACTTTTTAATTAAAACCATGCCTTAAAATACTTTCCTTAAACAAAGATAAGAACTTCAAGGGAAGCGGTTGCTTAAATACCACACCTTTCACATGACCATCAGGAGGCAGCAATCCATCTTTAAAAACAAACAGGAGATCACTGAGATATGCAGCTGTTTTGCTTACAAGCAGCTGCCCCCTGTGGCCTTTGCCTCTCAGACATTTATAGCCTCAGAGGCCATTTTATGGGGTTCTATCCAAGTCTCTCACTGAAAGTCATTAGAAAGATTTCCTGATTGCCTTTCCAATATGGTTCAAGTAAAGGCATATATAGGCTTTCTGCCTATAGTCTGGCTTTACTTACTGTGTTCCTGGTTGTTCAGAAGTTTTAAGTTTGATCAGATCATAGTAATGGATTTTTGGTGTTGCTTTCCATGCCTGGGGCGTTCTACTTATAAAATATTCTCCCAGACCAATTTCTTCAAGTTTTTTCCTTGCCCTCTCTGCTAGTATTTTTACAGTTTTGTGTCTTAAGTTTAAATCTTTTATCCAGTGAGAATCAGTTTTTGTTAATGGTGAAAGATGCAGGTCCAGTTTCAGTCTTCTGCAGGTCACCAGCCAGTTCACCCAGCACCATTTGTTAAAAAGGGAACTGAATGTTTTTGATAGGCTTGTCAAAGGTCAAATGATGGTAAGTAGCTGGGTTCATCTCTTGGTTCTCTATTGTGTTCCATAAATCTACCTCTCTATTTTTGTGCCAGTACCATGCTGTTTTGATCACTATAGATTTATACTATAGCCTGAGGTCTGGTAATGTGATATTTCCTGATTTGTTTTTATTTCTGAGTAATGTATTGGCTATTTGAGGTTTTTTCTGGTTTGATATAAATCAAAGAACTATTTTTTTAAGCTCTTTGAAGTATGACTATGGTGTTTTAATGGGGATTGCATTAAATCTGTAAATTGCCTTGGGTAGTATAGACATTTTAACAATGTTGATTCTTCCCAGCCATGAGCATAGCATGTTTTTCCATTTGTTACAATCTTCAGTTATTCCTTTTCTCAAAGTTTCATAATTCTCTCTTTAGAAATTGTTCGCATCTTTTGTTAGATAAATTCCCAGATATTTCATCTTCTTTGGCAATACTGTACAAGTAATAGAGTCCTTGACTATAGTTTCAGCTTGACTATTGTTCCAAATAAAAACACCACTGATTTGTAAGTATTGATTTTTTCCTGAGTCACTGCTGTATTCCTTGGTCACTTCTAAAAGTTTTATAGTTCAATCCCTGGGTTTTTCTAGATATACGATCAGATCATCCACAAAGAGTGAGAGTTTGATCTCCTCTGACTCCATGTGAGTAGACTTGATTCCCTTCTCTTGCCTGATTGCAATGGCTAGGACTTTCATTACTATGATAAATAGCACTGGAGACAATGGGCATCCTTGCCTAGTTCCAGATCTGAGTGGAAATGTTTTCAATTTTATTCCATTCAGTATGATATTGGCTGTAAGTTTGCTGTATATGGCCTCTATCAGTTTCAGAAAGGACCCTTCTAAGCCTATTTTCTTAAGTGTTCTTCATCATGAATTGGTGCTCAATATTATCAAAAGCTTTTTCTGCATCAATTGAGAGAATCATATGGTCTTTGTTTTTTATGTTTTTTTAATGTGATGTATTATATTTTGGATTTATGTATGTTGAACCAAATTTGTAATCCTGGGATGAAACCAACTTGATCATGGCATATAATTTTTTTGATGTTGTCAAATTCTGTTTGCTAGAATATTATTGAATATTTTAGCATCAATATTCATTAATAATATTGGTCTATAGTTTTCGTTCTTTGTTGAGTCTTTTCCTTGTTTGGGAATCAGGGTGATATTTGCTTCATAGAATATGTTGGGAGGATTCCTTCTTTCTCTATGTTTTGATAAAAGTTATGTAATATAGGTCCTAGTTCCTCTTTGAAGGTTTGGTAGAATTCTGTTGTGAAGCCATCTGGTCCTGGACTTTTGTTTTTTGGGGAGATTTTGTATTGCTGATGCTATTTCAGTGCTTGATACACATTTATTCAGAGTTTCTATTTCTCTCTGGCTGAGCCTAGTAAGGTGAGGTGCTTCCAGGTATTGATCCATTTCCACCAGATTTCTATATTTCTGAGAATAGTTTTTTGTTTTAATTATTGAGAATCTTTTGGATTTCTGAAGTGTCTGTTGTTATTCTCCTTTGTCATTTCTGATTGATGATATTAAAGATATTACATTACTGTTTCTGGTTAGGTTAGCCAAAGGTTTATTAATTTTATTGATCTTAAAAAAAAAAAACTTTTTGTTTCATTGATCTTCTGAATGGTTCTTTTGTTTTTAATTTCATTTAATTATGCTCTAATTTTTGTTATTTCTTTTCTTCTGCTGGATTTGAGGTTGGAATGTTCTTCCTTTTCCAGTGGCTTGAGATTTCCCATTCATTTATTGACTTCTTCCCTTTCTGTTTTCTTGGTGAAGGCTTCCAAGACTATAAATGTCCCTCTCAGGACTGCCTTTGAAGTATCCCACAGGTTTTGATAATTTGTGTCTGCATTATCATTTTCTTCCAAAAATTTGATGTTTTCCTTCTTAATCTCATGTTTGAGCCAAATGTCATTCAGCATAAGGTTATTTAGTTTCCATTATTTGAGTATGCAGATTCTTGTTGTTGTTGAGTTGTTTTATTCCATGATGGTCCAAAAGAATAATTTCTATTCTTTTCAATTTTCTGAGCTTAGACTGTGTCCTCAGATATGATCAATTCTGGAGTATGATCCATGGGCTGATGTGAAGAATGTGTATTCCATTTTATTAGGGTGAAATGTTCTGTAGATGTCTGTTAAGTCCATTTGCTGTAAGGTCAAGTTTAAGACCATTACTTCTATGTTTAGTTTTTCTTGGAGGATCTATCCAAAATGGGGTGTTAAAATCTCCAACTATTATCATGCAAGAAGATAGCAAATTGTTGATATTTGTTAGGGTTTCCATTATAAGTTGAGAAGCATTCTTGTGGGGCACATAAATGTTAATAATTAAAATCTCTTCATGTTGAGTGTTTCCCCTGACAAATATGAAGTGACCATCTTTATCTTTCCTTACCTTTGTTGGTTTAAAGCCTATTTTATATGTAAATAAAATTGCAAACCTGGCTTTCTTCTGATTTCCATTTGCCTGAATTATAGATTTTCATCCCTTCACCCTGAGTCTATTTTTATCCTTTAATGTAAGATGATACTCTTGTATGCAGCAGATATCAAGTCTGAGTTTATGTATGTAGTCAGCCAACCTGTGCCTCTTTAGAGGACAATTTAAACCATTCACATTAATTGAGAGAATTGATAAGCATGGTAGTGTTTGAGGTGTCATGTTTTTCAAATTTCTAGTGGATATATTTAATCCCTTACTTAGTGTGGAAGTTAGGTTCTGTTCAAAAATTTATGGGTGAGTTAACTTTGATGGTGGACCATTATGCTGATCATTATGGAGGATGGGTCTGAGAATAACTTAGAGAGTGGGTTTAGTTATGCAAAATTTCTTCAACCATGTGTATGCCAGTGAAGTATCTGATTTCTCCATCAGAAATGAAACTCAATTTAGCTGGATACAGGATCCTGAGCTGGAAGTTGTTTTATTTTAGAAAATTGAAGGTCAATGACAATCCTCTTTTGGCTTGAAGGGTTTCATCTGAGAGATCTGGAGTCATTCTAATATTTCTCCCTTTGTAGTTAATGCTTTTATTATGTCTAACTGCTTACAGAATTTTCTCTTTCATACTAACTTTGGCAAAGTTAATTACAACGTGTGTAGGAGATGCTTTATTTGGGTTGAGTCGTGCTAGGTTTCTGAAGTTGTCTACTAACTGAATTTCAGTATCCCTTACAATGCTTGGAAAATTCTCCTCAATATCTAGGGGTAGAACATCTGTACCCTTAAAACTATCCTCTTCTCCTTCAGGAATTCCTATAAGACAAATGTTTGTAATCCCACAACTCTATCAGGGAATGGTCAGTTTTTGCTCTCTATTTGTCTGCCTGTTTGAGCATTTGGGAATGTTCAAAAGCTTTGTTTTGGATTTTAGAGATCCTTTCTTCTGACTGCTCAACTCTATTGCTGAGTGATTCTACTGTATTTTGGAGCTGCTAAATAAATTTTTCATTTCCTTGAGCTCTGCTATCTCTTTTCTCACTATGTCCATATCCTTGGTAATTTTGTCTTTGAATTAATTAATTTGTTGAGACAACTTTTGTACAACTCTTTGGATTTCTATTTCCAACTTTTCCTTCAATTTATTCATCTTATGTGTCATCCATATTCTGAATTCTATTTCTGACATTTCAGCCATTTTTTTATGAATGGTATCTTCTGACTTATCACCATTGTCATTCCTGGGAGAGTTGATCTACTCTGCTTATTCATGTTGCCATAGTTCTTCCTCTGTTTCTGCACCATGGTTATATTATGAAGTCTGGGCATTAAAAGTGGTAGAGTGAGATTTAGATTGGGGGTTCCAGGAATTGTAGTTAACCAGCACTTTATTAAAGAACTGAGACTAGTGATTGTGGCTTGTCCCCTATAGTGTTACAAAGGTCCCTTTCAGAGCTACAGCCAGAGACTCTAAGGACCTAATTGGTATGATGGGGCTAACTGGCTCTGTCTTGTAGTCAACTAGACTCTATCCAGTCCTACTGAGTCATGGAATTAGGCTGAAATCTCAGCTGGAGGTGGGGGAAGATACAAGCCACTAAGACCCTTATTCCCCTCCAACAACTATTACAGGAGGAGAACCAGTCCATCCCACTTCACCACAACCACAGCTCAAACTTGGAAGGTCCCCATGCAGACAGCCCAGATCGAGGGTAGCCAACCAATTTATCCGAGGCAGCACAATCTCTGCTCAACTACGAGAGTTCAAAATGTGTCCAGCAACCTAAGGGCAGGGAATCATAGGCAGCTCTGACCCAAAAACCCATAAGGTTTGTGTTTGACTCCCTCTGTTGGTCCATGGGGTCAGGAAGGCCAATGCAGCCAAAGAGTCAGGCCAGCAGGGTTGATGCCTCCTTTCCTGCCTTGTGCTATAGCAGGAACTGGTGGCCCCATGGGGCTATGTTCCATCTCCCTTCAGTGGGCAAAAGTGGCAGGTATATAGGCTTGCCAGAGATAAAGGGGAGAAATTGCCTCCTCCTGTGCTGCACTGTGCCACCAGGACAACCCCATGGAAACCCAGCTCCTTCCAGTGCTCCATGGCATCTGGAGAGTGTCAGTCCCAGGGTGTATTTACTGCCATCTGCAGGCAGTTCTCAATGCATATGGTGGGCTCAGCTAGTCTGTGCCTGTGTCCCAGCCCTGCTGGGCCATGGGTGAGTACCACTGTCATGCTTATTTCATGCTGATGGAGTCTGTGTCTCTGCCCTAGCCCCATCCCACCAAGGGCAGGTACTGCCACAGGTGTACTCTCACTGAGTCTGTGTCTGTCCTAAATGTACTCTGCTGGCAGTCCCAAGGTTTAAGTCCAGCTCCCTCCAGTGATCAAGAGAAAGGGGAAGTTTTTCTCCAAAAGCTAACCCAGGGTGAGAGCCCTGCCACAGTCATAGCCTCCATGCTCTGTTATGGGTCATGTTACTCCCTCACTCACTTGACTCCCTCTTCCCATGTCCTCTGTTGCTATTTTCAGCACAGTCATGCAGTGACCCACACCATGTCCAGACCTCTTGCAGAATAGCCAAACACTCTGGACTCTGGTAGGGACAAGCTTCCAGAACATGGTGGGAAGAGGGGAGGGTGTGTGGACTGGGAGTTCAGACTTGCCAGTAGAATATTTGTTCAATTTTATTCCAGGCAGGAGAATACCTAGGTTCACAAGTGGTGTCTCCTTGGAGAAAGAGTTCTAGTGGTTAGCAGCTGTCTCTGAACTCTGCTCACTTGAAGCACAGAGTGAGCCACTCTCTTGGGAAGGGGTCTCTTTTCCTCTTGGTGATGGGTTTTGTACCTGTAATTTGTTTTCTTGGAGTCTCATCTTGCCTCAGCAGGGATGATGTGTACTACTCAATCTTCTTAGCTCATCTCCTGACCTTTCTTGACAACCTTCTGTCCTTTATTTCTCCTCCTGGATGGGACCCTCTGTGAAAAGCTGGTTCTAGTTGGCCATCTTTCCCCTGGTTCAAGTATAAAACTTTAAAGCACCAAAAAGGATCCAAGTACAATTTCTCCTAAAATTACATAGAATATAAATTCACTTATTAATTTACATCCTTCTTTCAAAGAATTAAGATTTATAATTTGATTGTTGATGTCTAGTATAGACTAAAGTATATAATTGTGAAATGCAATTTGAAGAATAAAGAAAATGGCAACAAAAATTATTTTAGAAGTCATATTTCTTAGATGGATATAGGTGATGTGCAGTATTTTCATTCTAAAGAAGAAATTCAATAACATAGTAAAAGGCAAATTATTATAATTATTAGAAGTGTTTACTTGGCTGAAGCACAGAACTTTAGTGGTATTTCCAAAACACCTATCATTTTTATAAAAAACAACAAAAATATGCTTACATTAAATTATCTCATTTGTTCATTCATGATTACCCATGTTATGAGCAAAAATGAAAAATAATAAGATTATAACAGTTTACAAATAATGACTACATTCATTTAATCCGAAAAATGTTCCGGAAGCAAAAGGATGGTCAAGAGAAACCCAGAGGGTTATGTGACTTCTCCAAAAATGTATAATTACTAAATATTATTAACTGAAGCATCTAATATGATTTCTTAAACTATGATACTTTCAAAATTTAAAAATGTTGGGCTGGATGTGGTGGCTCACTTCTGTAATCTTAGCACTATGGTTGGCCCAGGTGGGAAGATAGGTTGAGCTCAAGTTTGAGATTGGCTTGAGCAAGAGTGAGACCTTGTCTCTATTTAATATAAAATAATTAGTTGGGTGTTATGGAAAATGTTTATAGTCCCAGTAACTCAGAAGGCTTAAGCAGGAGAAGCTCTAGAACCCAGGAGTCTGAGGTTGCTGTGAGATAGGCTAATGCCAGGCTACCCTGTCCTGGATAACAGGTTGAAGTTCTGTCTCAACAATAAATAAAATAAAATAATAAAACAAAATAAAATAATACCAAAAATTAAAAATAGAAATATCCTGCATTTGCATGACACACTACATAAAATATTTGTAAAATATTTTTTTTTACCATTTTTTGTGTGTATGTATATGTATAAAGTAATTAGGAATTAAGTATATATTATTTTCTATTTTCATTCTTCTGCATATTAACTTATCTGGTAGTTAGTCTCATAATTATGTAAGTTATGGTTATATGCATATATAACATATATATAATATATTACATATAATATATTTTAAGTGCCAATCACTTAAGTTTTTTTTTACTGTTAAATCATAGCTGTGTACATTAGTGCAATCAAGGGATACAATGTGCTGATTTTATATACAATCTGAAATATTTTCAACAAACTGTTCAACGTAGCCTTCATGGCATTTTCTTAGTTATTGTATGTAGACATTTGTATTCTGCATTTAGTAGGTTTCCCCATACCCATTCTGACATGCATGGTAGGTGTGGCCCCACCCATTACCCTCACTCCACCCTAACCTCCCCTCTCCCTTTCCCTCCCTTGGCCCTTTCCCCATAATCTTGTGCTATAGTTGGGTTATAGCCTTCATATGAAAGCTATAAATTGGCTTCATAGAAGGGCTGAAAACAATATTTGCTTTGACATCAACCTGCAGTACATCGTTTTTGAAATTACCAT
>CAUYPK010130772.1:0-15280 GCA_963574355.1 Loris lydekkerianus | reverse complement strand
TAACCTACTGATTCCTCAATTATTGTAATTGTTTTGGGTATATATTTTTATTTTTGAAATTTACCAGTGGCTGCTGCATTTTCCACCTCGGCTTATACTCGAGTCACTAAGTTTTCCAAGTTTTTAGGGTAAAATTAAGGGGGTCAGCTTATCCTTGGGTCGGCTTATACTCGAGTATATACGGTACCTAATATTGGGGGACACAAAGATTTGGTTACATACATACATGTGACACATTCAAGGGAAATCAGACTGATTCCATAGAATTGATCTATGGATGGTGCCAAACAGATCTCTTTCCACTGTATTTTCTAAAATATAAGAATGTGAATTTGGGACTCCTAATATCTGTCTTACGTGACCTTAAAGAAGAAAGATGTCTGCAATAAAATCACATGAGACTAACCCATGATGGAATGTAATAGTGGGAAGAATGCCCACTACGTGTCAGGTATATCCAAGTACTTTATAGAATAGAACTGAATTATAGGGGAATAAATAGTTCACTTAACCTCCTTTGAGCTTCTTGAGTCACTTTTGTCTGGCTATAATACGACATGTGCTGATAAATTTATAAATGGCTTTCATCCGTGCATTTATTTTTGCCTTGGGCTAGTTTGAATTGAGGTACTGTAAGTCTGCTCGAAAGAAACCTGGTGATTAATGTAAAATGAGAAAGAGTTTTAAAAACTGTATTATAAGCCACACAGCTGCTGTCTTTGTTAGTGAACACTCTTCCACATAAGGCGGGGTGGGGGGAATGAGTTTGAAGGAGTTTGCTAATAGAGTGTGATAATTTTTTACTACATTGTTTCTGTTTAAAAAAGCATTACCTACTTGCATTATCAAAAATTGAGACAAAAACAAATATCATTGTTCTATTTTATATCTGACAAAAGCATGTCAGACAAGCTGTCATGTAATGAAGTAATGGAGATTTACAAATAGGTTCTAATTTTTCTCTCTAGTTGGCACAGTTGTCTTTAAAATGACAATTGAAGAGACTTCTCTAGGAAGAATTCTAAATCCTAAAATATCCAGATTTCGATCTCCACTTTTCAAAATGTTCTCGTTGGTTGATACAAGTTCCTCTCCATGTCTCTCTTTCCCTCACTTCGAGTTACTCAAGAACAGAGAAAAAAAAAATCCGTATTTCCTTTCTCTGTTTTTAGCACTTGCCTCAATACGTACAGGCTTTTAGTAAATATTTAGTAAATATTGGCTGAAATGTACTATCTTCTAAATTCACATGGAGGAAAAAAAAGTGCTTAATGCCTTTTTAAAAAGAATCCAAACTATTCTGTTAAGCTTTAAACTGATCTAGTTCAGGATTAGTTTCACAAACATTATACAAATTCTGTTTTACTTCCTTTGAACTCTGTTAAAGGAAATGAAAAGTCTTTACGGGCAAATTAGAGATGGGAGTCGGTCTCACTGTGATATTTTTTATTCATTTCTTAATTTGCTTAAATGTTGAATTTAAAACTTGCTATTTTTCCCCTCCTCTTTACAGGAGCAACCAGATGACAATGCTGACTGCCCTCATCCGTGCCCACAGAGACCCTCCAGGACTCCCCGCACACGATGCAATGCTCAGCTCACGCAGGCTGCCGATGCAAATGCCAAGTATTGTTGGCGAGACAGGGGCAGGATTGTGGATGCCACAGACCCATCTGTGGCTTTAGAAAGTCTGTTGTTTTAAGAAATAGCCTTCTTTGTGAGACCTGCCTGCAATTTCAAAGAGACAGTCTGTCAGTCACCATAAAGCAGATTTGGCATCAACATAAAGATGCCACAGCTGAGGCTGTGAGCTCATTACTGGAAACTAGGAGTCACTGTGGTGGGGTGCTCCTCCTCGCCAGTAAAAAAGGAGCCTTTGAAGAAGATTCTGCAATTTGCAAATCCTTGCTGAGAATGTGACCTTTGAGGTTCTTTTTTGGAGACGAATTTTATGAATTGCTGAAAATAGAACTTTAAATCATAATTGTTGCGGTCATAAGAATTTTTTTTCCTAACCGTCTACATATCAAGTTTTAAAGCCAACACATCCACTCATCTTTTAAAATGCCTTGGTTTTGCCATTTCTGAACGTGGTTACACAGGGTTGGGCTCATTTATTCATTGGTACACATGTTTATGTTGATGTTTGGGAAGTTTAAAAATGTTTTACATATATAGATGATGAAATACTAGTCAGGCATAAAGAGATAGAGACTTTACATCTTTTGTACTAACCTGAATAGAGTTGGAAAACTCTATTAGTTTTCTGCTAAACTAACTCTATTAGTCTCTATTAGAGACTTTACATCTTTTGTACTAACCTGAATAAAGTTGGAAAACTCTATTACTCTTCAGTAAAGTGAAGTGTCATAAGAATGAATAAGCAAATATCCAACATACTCAGTACTACCGTGAAGCCAATAGATGAACTAATATACGTCCACACAAGAGGACAACTCAAATCAATTCAAGTTGAGGGGAGAGGGGTGAGGGAGGGGGATAGGTGTGCTCCCACATAATGGGCACACCTCCTGTGGGAGGGGCACAACTACAACAGGAATCTCACCTAACCAATACAAATATTGTAACATAATTGTTTGTACCCTCATATTAATCTGAAATCAACAACAAAAATACTGTATTGTATACTGAGAATTTTGCTAAGGGATCTTATGTTGAGTGTTCTTAGTGCAAAAATAAAAATAAAATAATAATGAAAGAAAGCAGGTGGAAGTTTTTGGAGGTGGTGGATATGTTTATGATATTCACTGTGGTGATAGTTTCACCCATCTATATTTTTCTTCAATCTAGTCAAGTTGTATCCGTAAGTATATACAACTTCTCAATATACAAGCATACCTCAATAAAGCATTTTTAAAAATAAAAAAAAGTTTTGCATTAATAGCAGCAAAACTGAGTTGGCTGTGCTATACTGATAAAGATAATTTTGTGTTTGCACAGTGTCCCTTAAGGAACCAATAACTTAAATACTGAGATCTTCATTAGTCTTGAAGATGAATACTTTAAAAAGGAAAAAGAAAGAAAGATATTGCGTAAACCCTCTTTCTGGAAAACATTCCAACACTCACACATTTGATTCCTAACAACTTCTTATCAATGATATGCTAGGCAGTGAGATAAAAAATAGGTATTTATATAATGCAGGAAGCTTCAACCTAGCAAAGAGAGACGGTCACATAACCACACAATTGCTACGCAGTGTTAATAGTACCATAATCGTGTAGAAGTCTATAAGAAGATGTTCTCAGTCACACTCTGTCACTCACATACGTGAAGGATCAGACACAATTCCATAAATAACAGTTTCTTCAGAGAGCAAAGATGAGGCTGGGTGGGCGTAAAGAGAACAGCATACACCAACATACCAAGGTTCACAGAAGGAACTAAAACTCATTCATATGGCCAGCAGCCAGACAGAAGAGCAAGATGTCTACCTGTGTCAAGACCCAGAGGGAAAAAATTCTGGAGCGTCTCATAGGTCATAGCAAATAGTCTGTGCTTAACCAAGGTAAATGAGAACCATGGAAGGGTTTAAAGGAAGACAGTACAGTATTTCTATTCAGAAATCTCTGTCAGGTGACAGGATAGAGAACAGTTTTGAGAAGGGTGTCTACAGCTGAGGCCCGGATACAGCTGTGCTATCACTTCAAAGGCACAGTGCAATTTAAAGTTAGTGCTGCTTTTCCTTCCTAAAGATGACAACTCTGAGACCAGGCCCCATTGTGCTTTCATTCTTGACCCAAACCTTCTCTGGAACCAGGGAAATTTGAGGATTTAACTTAATAATTTGATAAAGAAAATTCTGACAATTTCCATGTTGCATGTCCCATGATACCTAAAAGTTATCTTATGAGATTCTTGGTCCTCTTCTGGGAGGTGAAAAGAATGAAGATATAGCATCTTTCACTTCTAGGATCTCTCTGAGAGGATATTTTGTCACAAAATCTGTATGATGTGAACTTTGTCAACTTTGTCAAGATACTTCATAGTATCTAGCTGTTCCTTATCTAGAAAAAAGCCTAATTCCTACCTTGTAAGACCATTGTTAAGGATTACAAAAAAATATGAAAAATACATAGAGTAGTGTCTATTTTATAATAGGTGTTTTAAATAATATATAACTATAATTTTATATAAATCTTTCTTTGAATTCTTTAATTTATTCCTATGAAAAGAGGCCACAAGCCACAGGAACACCTTTGGATAAGAATGCATGGAAATCTGAAAAGGAAAGAGAAGTGAGCAGGGAAGATTTGATTATGTTACTCACATTTCATATAATTTGACTAGACTTTCTGATACCCTGGAAATGTAGTTTCTAAAAACATTTAGTAGCAAAATAGCTGAGGGTGGGAAGAATGGGGACAGATACAACACTGTGAAGAGACATGCCTCCCATCAGGATAGTTACTATCAGGAGAGATTAAAGGAATCTAAATAAGATAGCAGGGATGAAAGCACCAGTAGAGATAAGAAAAATGTCAAGAAACTTAAAAATAAGGGGTAAAATCCAATGTTATCATTAGCGTTGCTGAAAGACAGCCATGGTATTCCTATAAAGAAACTTCTGGAACCCAAGTACTAAACAAAGGTACATGAAGAAACATGGGAAATCCTGTGTATTAAGGGAAGGCGAGGAAATCCATTTTAGGAGTCCCCTGGGGCAGATGGACTAAAGGGCAGTTTCTGCAAAACAGACCATGTGCTCACAGCCCATAGCCAAGTGGGTCGACTCCAAAGCTCCAAGTGTGGCATGAGAAGCCAAACTTCATCAATGCTGCATCCAGATTTTCTTCCTTTTCACACCTTAAAGGTTTTTCTACACAAAATTGATCTTTTCCACCACCCGACTCAATGTCTTTGTAAAGAGAATGCATTTCTACCACGTTCTTCGTGTACATAAAAATAGGAGTAAACTAAATAATTGTGTACATTTGTAATTTAGGCAATTCTTCTCTTAAATCACCATATATTTTATTAACTCTATTCCTCAAAAGAAACTCTGTTTCTTCAATCACCACATATTTTATTAACTATTTCTACCCAGTTAGATATTAAGCATATAGCTCTTGGCTAAACATGGAGCCTCTAAATTGAATCCTCCTGAGGCTTTCCTTCACCAGGAGACCTATAAACTGAAAATACAAGTTTTCTAGCTGGGCATGGTAGCTAACACCTGTTATTCTAGCATTCTGAGAGGCCAGTACTAGTAGATCCTTTGATCTTAGGAGTTCAAGACCAGCCTTAGCAAGAACGAGACTCCGTCTCTGCTAAAAATAACTGGTCATTTTACCACAAAGACATTTATACCAGAATGTTTATTGCAGTTCAATTGACAATTGCCAAGATGTGGAAGCAACTCAAGTGCCCATCAATCCATGAATGGATTAACAAACTATGGTATATGTATACCATGGAATACTAGTCATCCATAAGGATAGATGGAGACTTTACATCTTTTGTCTTTACCTGAAGGGAGTTGAAAAACAGTCTTCTTAGTAAAGTATCACAAGAATGGAAAAAAAGATATCCAATGTACTCAATACTAATGTGAAACCAATATATAAACAACTACACATCCCCAGTAAAGAAAGAAAAATATAGTCTAGCAAGGGGAAGGGGAGAGGGGGAGTGGGTAGGGGAACAGGGAGGGCAATTGGCAAAATCTCACTTAATGTACACAGTATGAGGATATTCATCATGCCCCATGAGTGAAGGGTTCAACTACAACTAAACTTTATCTTAGAGTTGAAAACAATCCACAAACACTATTTTTAGCAATGTAACCTAAACATCTGTACCCTTATATTAATTTATAATAAAAAAAAAATCCAGGCATTGTGGTGGGCACCTATAGCCCCAGCTACTTGGGAGTCTGAAGCAAGAGGATCTCTTAAGCACAAGAGTTTGAGGTTGCTGTGAGTTATGACACCATTCCACTCTACCCAGGCTAACAAAGTGAGACTCTGTCACACACACACACACACACACACACACACACAAAAGAAACAAATATACAAGTTTCCAAACCCCCTTTATAGGTGATATAGGACAGGATAATACCAGTAACAAAATATATAGTATTCAATGTTCATAGACGTTCAGATGCTATGAATGACCTTTACCAAGGGGCTGGTTATGCTAAATATGTAAAGTTCTGTAAATTCCAATTAATTCTTTTGTTGTTTGAAGAAAGGTCATGGAGACAAACAAGTTTTGGTCAATTTTTAGCCCTTGTAGAGAAACAACATGAGCCTCAGGTCTATGTGTCCATTTCTAGTTCTGTTTTAACCCTGATCTAAACAGTCTTGCTAAGGCTGGTCTTGAACTCCAAATATAACTTGCTAAAGATATATTGACAATTTGCTTGCCCATAACCTCAGCACAAAACACAGAAATGGCACATGATAAATATTTCTCAAGACTACATTATTTGAAAATAGCTAGAAGTGTGCCAAGATGACAGTCAGTTTAATGTGCATGGAGAAATACCCCGGCACAGCAAAATGGTCATCTTGCTAAGTTATAACCCTTAGAGTAACAGTTTGACCTGAGAAAGCACAGTAGCTGAGAACAGGAACTGGGATAAGGTGACCAGCAGCAGAAACTTGTCACTCACAGGAATGAAAGAGAAAACATCATTGGCAGGACAGGGATATTTCAAAGCCAGAAAGATCATCTATTTTACTCATCAGTAATTCCAGCCTTTGAAAAAATAAACATAAGACATAAAGAAAGAACTTTAAAATTTTTATTGGGTCCCAATTTTAATAATTTTTCTCTTTTGGATTATACATTTGGTGTCATAGCTAAGAAAAGATTGCTTAACCTAAAGTTACCATGATTTATGATTTTCTCTTTATTTTTCAAATTTTCCATCTTTGGTTTTCCATTTATGTCAATGATCCCTTTTGTACTAATTTTTGTATCTACCATGAGAAATGGAGCACAGTAGGATTAAATTAGAAATCAATAATAGAATGATGTTTACAGAATGAATAGTCAAGATTAATCTGTTGAGATAAGTGGTATTTTTCATAACAAAATCTAACTGGAAGTAAAAATTTTACTTTAAAAAATAAAATCATAACACCATAAAGGTTATCTTTCATCATTTAACATCTCCACTTCTTCCTTCTATTCAACTGCAGTATCAAAGACACACACCCTCAAAACCACCCCTAATCATCATACATAATATATAAATGTAGGTGTGTTGGCTATAAAAACAGAATTTTACAATGTCTAGTAACCTTACACAAACACTTTTCAACCAGACTACCAATACTAGTTAATCTCTGTTAGTTCTAATTAGTTCCTTAGAGATGCTATAACAAAATATTGCAAATTGATTAACTATTTCAAGTAAAAATCTAGGCCTGTTAGATTGGGTAGATATTACAAAATCCAACTATATGTTACTTGCAATAAAAACATTTTAAATACATAAAATAAAAGGTTTAAAATGATACAAAATATATGGTATGCAAAAACCAACCAAAAGAAAATATCATGGTGACATTGATATCACACAAAATTGGATTTGGTGGAGGAAATATTACTAAACTTATGATGCATTATTTCATAATATAAAGAGGCAATGAAATGGGAAGACATAAAAGACTTAAAATCTTATATACCTGAGATCATAACCCAAAAATAATAAAATAAAATAAAATGCAAAGAAAATTGAATGGAAAAATAGTCAAATTCACAATCCCATTTTAAGATTTGACAGAGGCAAAAGGTCAATAAGAATATTTGGGCATCATGTTTAACCCAAACCTATCATGTTAAAATGACCTCATTGACATGTATGGAATATTATACCAATAAGTGACACAATGCACATTATTTTCAAGGGAACATAGTTTATTTATCAAATGGTCCATAATATAAGACATAGCAAATTTCAAATGACTGAGATAATTTATAAGCTAAAGGATATTAACCTAGACACCCGTAACAAAAAAAAAAAAAACTAGAAAATTATTTTGTGTTAAGAAATTAGCAGCCACAATAGAAGTGTGAACGAAGAAAATATTTTTGAATGAAACAATAATATATAAAATATCAACACTTATAGAATAAACTAAACTACTGATTATAGTACTGATTTATAGCTTTAAAAGGCCATGTTAGCCAGGTGTGATGGCTCATGCCTGTAATCCTAGCACTCTGGGACGCCTAGATTGGTGGATTGCCTAAACTCAGGAGTTGGAGACCAGCCTGAGCCAAAGTGAGACCTCATCTCTTAAAAAAAAAAAAAAAAAAAGCCTGGTGTTGTGTCAGATGCCTATGGTTCTAGCTTCTTGGGAGGCTAAGGCAAGAAAATCGCGTGAGTCCAAGAGTTTGAGGTTGCTCTGAACTCTGATGCCACAGAACTCTACCGAGGGTGACAGACTAAGACTCCATCTCAAAAAATAAATAAATTTAAAAATAAAAGGATATGTTCATAAAAAGGTAGAAAATATGTTTTTCTTCCTCCCCATAAAGCTAGGAAAATAATTAAATAGAAAACAACCCCAGCAAGTTTGTTTATAAAAATTGTCAAGTAATTCTAAAATATTACATATAAATGCAAAGTGCCAAGAATAGTCAAGAAGATCTTGGAAGACACAGATAAAAATTTCCCCCCACATTAAGATCTATTAAAAGCAATGACAGTCAGCATGCCATTGATTTCAAGATAGACAATATATCAATGAAGCACAATAGCAAATCCAGAAATGGACAAACACACACAGATGCTAACATGGATTAATGACAAATATAATACCATAAGGCAGTGAGAAAAGAATGGAAAATACAGCCAATGCTAATTAGGCATCCCTACGAGGAATGTGAAACTTGGCTCATGTCTTGCATAAAAGTCAATCCTAGATGGAGCTACACATGGCAGGTAGAAAAGCCATTCTAACCAAGCATAGAAGAGTGTTTTCATGGTCTTACAGTTGGCAAAAGTGTTGAATAGACAAAAAATACTAAATGTAGTAAAAACTAATAAAAAGGACAAAATTATAGTTATAAACTACTGTTTATTATAACAGAATTAAGATATTGAGAAAGAAGGCCACAGAGAAAGGGATTGTATCTAAGAACTAACCAGAAATATCTAAACCAATTCAACAGTAAGTCTAATGGAAAAATGAAGAAAATTTTGAGAAGTGTCTTCACAGAAGCTCATATGCAGTTAATCAATACAATGTCTAGAAGTAAACACATTAGCATCAATAAATGCAGATTATAATTAGAACATGATCCCAGCTCACCCCCCCACCCCACCCCCACCATGATGGATAAAATGTAAAATAAATTTAAAAAAAAATCAAAGCTTGAGAAAAACAACTGGGCAATGAGATATTGACTTCCAATCTAAGAACATGGACGCCTTTAAAAGAGATGACAAACAGCTCTCATATAATCAATAATAGTGAAAATTGGTAGAACTCTTTTGCAAAACTGTTTGTTAGTATCTAAGATTAACCTCCTTACACTCTATGGTCCAGAGGTCTCATTGTTAAGTTCACATTCTGCTGAGAAACCTACACATCTTGTTTGAAAGACATGTATTTGGATGTTCATAGCATCACTATTTAACTCACCAAGGAAACCTACCCAAATCTCCATCAACACAATTATAATATATGGAACCAATAGAATACCACACAGCAGTGAGAATTAATGAACTAAACTACAAATGAGAAAATAGATAATCTCATAAGAAATTGGTGAAATAGGACAGACACAAAATGATATATACTATGAATCTATTTTTATAGAGACCCAAAATAGGCTAATCTCTTCGTTTAATATAAAATGTCAGGAAAGCATATACTGCTCAAAGTGGGTAATGAGTAAAGTCAGGAGAAGGCCTCCTGGAATGTTGGTAATGTTCCCATTATTGAATGTTCACTTTTAAAAGAGCCATCACGTATTTTTCTGTATGTATTTTGAACTAAAATAAATTTTGCAAAATATATAAAAGATAATATGTCTCCTACAAAAATTATAGGGAAACTCAATGTCATAACATTTTGAAAATGTTTTACTCACGTAACCTGAGTGTTGTTAAATAATATATACTTCTAGCATCTATACTAGAGATTGGCTAGTTAAATATGAAATATTAGTTAAATTTAATTACTTGGTATACTGCCAGAGTCTGCCCTCATTAACTAAATTCCAATGAGATATTTGCAATTAAAATACAATTTCATTAAAATCCTTACTTAAAAAGCATTTGGCCAAAATCCCTACATAATTCATGTTAGCAAGAGGCACGAAGCCAGATCATTTATTTAATTTCTTAATTTAAGGAGAAGGAGTAAATGTTTAACTTCCTTTGTTTTACACACAGAGTTAGGCCCTGGAAACATATCAATGAATAAGATATATTATTGTTGGCCTTATAAACGTAAATACTAGTGAGAGACTCACAAAAATTAAGTGAAGGTAAAAAACTTTTTAAAAATTACATGTATCTATAATGTGTGTGTATATAGTATATGAATGAGAAGTAAAGGCAAGCTTTCTTTGAACCTTGCAATTCTCACTGAGTGTTCTCACTTGCCAGTGTATTGGTAACAAAACATTCAGCCAGGTGCGGTGGCTCACACCTGTAACCCCAGTACTCTGGGAGCATTGAGAGGGTGGATTGCTTGAGCTCAGGAGTTTGAGATCAGCCTGAGCAAGAACACTTCATCTCTACTAATAGAAAAAACTAGCCAGGCATTGTGTCTGGCATCTGTAATCCCAGCTATTCAGGAGACTGAAGCAAGAGAATCACTTGAACCAAAGAGTTTGAGGTTGCTGTGAGCTATGATGATGCCAGGACACTCTACCCAGGGTGACTCTGTCTCAAAAAAAAAAAAAAAGAAAAGAAAAAAATCTCTGCAGGTTTCTGTTTCATTTGTTTAGCTTGGCACTTTCATGATGAATGGTTTATTTGAAACCTTTCCAAATGTGAAAGGAACATGAACAGAGATAATCGAACAAATGTAACCAGGGATAAATTTATAGTCCTTGGCACGTCTGCCCTTAACTACTTGTAGAGCAACCTTAATTATAGCTATAGTCAATGTCTTCTTTCTCCCAGAGACTCAGAACCAACCTCTTCCCATTACTTTAAAAGTTGTACAAAGCCTGTATGTTAATGCAACAGCTGGCTTTCCCCAAAGCATTTGGCTGCAATGATGCGTTTCAAAAGATAAAACAACAACCTATACCTTGCTTAAACTGAGGATTTCAGTTGGTAGAATGCTATAGAAAAAAAGGGGGCGGCAAGGTATAAAGTAAAGGCATGAATGGATATAGAAATATTTTTTATGAAGGACAAACCCTGAAGATATTTCAAAGAAAGAAATGATAAGCATATTTATAAGACAAGGAGAGAAAAGAAAACAAGCACCCATGTTTTTATTCTGGATTGGTAAACGAAAAGTATTATCAGTCACCAAAATGAGCGTTTTTAAAAGAAACTTATTTTGGAGAGAAGGAGAGGAAATGTGAGTTTAAATCTTGGTCTGTGTGACTCAACCTGATATTTTCAGTAATTCCAGGTCTGTGTTACTCAATCTGACATTTGCAGTCAAGCTGAGGCAGTATGTCCCATAAGGACGTGGAAACATGAAATTAGAGAGATAACCACTGCAACCCTTAGAATGGATTAATTCACTAAGTTAATGATTACAGAGAGGAAAGGGCTGATTAAGTCCTAGAGAAGCTGGATATAAGAAGAAAGAAAAAAAGCTGACAAATGATAATAATAAATAACAGCATAAATACATGAATTTGATTTACATAGATTTTTCATTCAAAATAGAATATTAAGGTAATAGGAAAAACGCCTATAAAAATGAGAATTCCAAGAATTAAATGTTATTGTCTTTTAAGAAAACTCATATTCTAAAAATATAGTACTAAAGGTTTCAACTTTGCTCTGTTTGTTTTCTTTTTTTTTTTTTCCTTTACCTGCCACACTTTATGATATCAACTCTTGTGAATGTTATTACTTTCAGAAATGCTGCCTGAGATTTTCACTTTTTATCTGACTAGGATGAGTCTGCACTTGGTCAGTGGTATGAACTCCATTTGAAAGTCAACAACAAGTTGGTCCTTACAGGAAGAGGCTGTATAGAGTACCAAACAGGTTTGCTCTTACAAGTGCTCATTTTCATCTTTTTCTCACTGGTTCCCATAAAGCTATTTTAAAGAGCCAAACCAGATTGAATGGCGTGAAAGTATCTTCCCAGACACCACCAGCTCAAAGAGCACACAGTAGACTGAAGCAGTAGAGGGACTGCATTTCATTTCCCCGTCTTGTGAAGAATATCCTATAAAACATTCTTCAAAGTGGTACCACTTCTTCGTACCTCTTGGCAAAGATCCAGGATTCGTTTTTCTATTTGCCTGTAATTATCAAGACTCAAAAGTTGTAGATACCAAAAAAGTATTGACTAATTATTCTTTTCTGGTCACCTGTCCCAAAATGTCTTTAAGTATCAAGACTTTTTTTTTTTTTTTTTTTTTAGAGAGAGAATCTGTTTGTCACCCTTGGTAGGGTGCCATGGCGTCACACAGCTCACAGCAACCTCCAACTCCCAGGCTTAGGCGATCCTCTTGTCTCAACCTCCTGAGTAGCTGGGACTATAGATACCTGCCATAACGCCCAGCTATTTTTTTGTTGCAGTTTGGCCGGGGCTGAGTTCGAACCTGCCACCCTCTGTACATGGGGCCGGCGCCCTACTCACTAAGCCATGGGCACCACCCAAGTATCAAGACATTTGATGGAGATAAATGTAACTTTGATGGTAATTCCATGTATCATGTTATAGTTTCCCCACTGGATTTAATACTAAAATTGGAATTAATTTACTCTTGGAACATATTTGATTGGGAAGCATTAAAATATTCCTACATATCCAGTTATTTTATTGTTTAATATATCCTTATAGAATATGAATTTTAGTACACTAATACAGGTATAAAAGATATATTTATTTCTTAATTTTTTATTAACCAACTTAATGTCAGACTCCAAGCTACATTATGCTTGTTTATTAGCAGAAAAGCTCATTATAATGCTGTTTTTTTTCTGCTTTCAAGGTAGGACAAAGATCTGGAGTTTTATACAATGCCAAAATCATAAAGAGGACTTTTTAAGCAGACTTAATAACTTGTCCATAGACCTTGACTTCAAAGTATTTCATATGCTAGGAATCTGTGCTGCTTCTATAGCACACACAGAGCTCAGGGTTCTCTCAGGCTGTCTGTCTCTTGATAGGCACATAACTTTGGTGCAGACCATTTTAGTCTTGAAAAGAATCCTAATTTACACCACCACCTCCCATCCCAAACAACAACATCTCATAATATTCTATCTATATTTGAGGATTATGACTGTGTCAGGGTTCAGGCAAGAAACAATATACTCAACAAATTTCAGAGCAAAGTTAATACAGAAAATTGGTTACTCAAGTAACCAGAGAACTGAGCTACCAAACAAGACAAGTAATAGCAAGAAGTTACTCCCTCTTGTGTTGAAGAATGGTATTGCCAGAACTGGTGTGCTAAAATTCAGTCCTCCATTTCAAAGAGGTGTCTAATGAGCTCTAAACATCCTCCTTCCTCTGATATGTTGCACTTTACATCTCCAGAAGATCCATTTGAAACATTTTTTGATATTTTGCACTTCTTTCCTATTATTTCACACAAACTTATTAAACACACGGAGTTTAATTACAATAGCCATTTTGACATTTTGCTCTGTACTTATTTCCAACTGGATATACTTTTGGTTATTTCCAGGTGAATTTATAATGTCCACTGATTTGAAAGATACATGCTTTTTAAAAATTGATTGAACTTATAAATTTTTATAAATGGTCCATGGAATTAAAAAAAGAATATTTTCTAATGGTTTGGAAATACTTATTTAAATAATCTAACACTTCTTTTTCACATGAATTGCTGAGTTATGGGAGATCTTTGATTCCTATACTGACTATAGTCATGCTAGCTTTTCTTGTTTATCTCACACTTTTGTTTTACGTATTCAATAATTACTGTTAGGGGTATAAAAATTCGCAAAAGATTTCTTTTTTTGGCAGATTTTACTTTTTAACAATTGAAATAGACATAATTGTCTCAAAACTTTTTGCTTTGATTAGATTGTGGGTTTTTTCTCTCTATTCCACTGTAACTGCTCATTAAAAAGTTACTGTTTTCTATGTTACTAACTCAAAATTTTAATTCTCCTCATTATTCTTGATTGCTTAGGTGCATTAGACATACTAATTACTAATTCTTATTACTAATCACTAATCACTAATTACTAATTACACTAATTACTAATCACTAATTCTTGGCAGTTGCTTTGAGGACATAACATTTTCTTGGTTTTCCTGCACCATAGTTGTGGTTCTTTTGCAGGCTGTTTACACTACATGATCAGTTCTTAATCACCTTCATTTAAACTCAACCCTTAGTGATCCTTCACATGCTCTCTGTATTACAATCGCCTTTTTATAATTCTTCTACCTACATGAAACAGTTTCGGAAGCATGTAAACAAATATCCATATGATAATACCATCAAAAAAATGGGTATGAGCCAAATGATAAAAGATGAGAGGAATCAAAGAGCCATGGGTACCACTGCAAGCTTTTGAAGCCACCACTACTTACGTGACCTTAAACAAGTTATATATACTGTTAGTAGTGCTGTTTGCTCATCAAAGAATGGAGATAAGATGAATGCCTCAATCATTTTGACAGCATTCCCCCTTTTTTAGTGTGGGATAATGTCTAGACCCTGACTTCTTCTCCAGACTTACATTTTGCATCACTTAGTCCCCAGTTCAAAGTATACAATCCAAACATCACGAATTATCTCCAATTCTTCAGAGTGTCAAGACTTTTCTTATCCCTAGTCTTTCACATAGGATCTTACTTCTGCTAGGAGCATTCCCATTGCTCTGTGCATTACAGAGCACTTTTATATGAGTTGTCAATCCCCATTTACCACTTTGTAAGAGTCTCCACTGTTCTGTAAGCATTGTGGCCCAAGAACCCTATCTGTTTTGTTCTGGCATATCTTGTTTAAGCACTCACCACTTTTTTTCATCATCTTTCCTCAACTCCAGCTGGTCATCCCCCTGATGATCATTACCATCATCCAGTTGGTCCCCCTTCTCAGCAGAGTCATCTTCACCCCCCTCAGACTCCAACTTCACATAGTCTCATCTTTCTTCAGGGAG
>CAUYPK010130770.1:0-48504 GCA_963574355.1 Loris lydekkerianus | reverse complement strand
AATGAACAGCATCAATGTATAGAGTACAAAATTCTCCATCGATCAGTATATACCACGACACAGTAGAATAAATATTTATTGAGATATGGAGCTACAAAAACACATGACATTAAAACGGACAAAACTTTTGAAACAACCTAAGTTGTGTCTCTGTATTCTCATTCTGTTTTAGTAATAAACATTTGTGTTCACCTGATTTATTCTGCATGCTGCTACTATTGCTGTTTGGAAGAAGGAAGTTTGTATTCTTGAGTCTTAAGGAAGACTGAAGTTTGCTGAGGGGGGGATTCCTTTGTTGGAAGTTGTTTGGAAGCCTGGACCTAGGCAAAGAACAGATGTGGCTTCAAATCCTTGATCAGATTTTATATAGCTATGTGACCTTGGGCTGGGTCCAAGGACATAAGCTCTTAAGCCTCTTTTCTTCATCTGTAACCAGAGAATAACCATATGAGTGTCAGAGGGGCCCCTGTGCTGATCAATAAAGTAACAAGAATCAAATACATGGCAGGTAAATTAAATATTGACAAGCAAATGGTAATTCTTATTGCTCACTGATTCAATTAGAAATGCCTGATACTCAGATGCAGCAATGTGTTCCCAGGTCATATAGAGGTGTCATAAATCTTTCCTAAGTAGGTATCTACTGAAATTTTGCTGTCTAGAAGCAGAGTTACACACACACAGTGGCAGCAACTTATATACCCCTCAGAGTGGACACTGCTCATCAGCCTAATTTGACTTTACTTCACAGCTGGAAGAATACATGTAACCTCTGACATATAATTTGTGGGAAGAGGTGAGAGACAGGTTGGCATAGTTGACTCCTTATCATTCAGGTTTTGCACAAATACCACCTCCTCAGAAGGAAATTACCCAACTGCATATCTCAAATACCCTCCACCTTACCTCCACCCACAGACAATTGCAAGCTATCCTCTTTACTCTGCTTTATTAATTTTTTAATAATATACTTAACTTTTGAGAGAAGTTTTAGGTTCACAGTAAAATTGAGCAAAAATTTTCCATATGAGGTCTGACAAGTTAAAGAATACATCCGAGAACAAGTTCTACCTCCCTTCCAGGGGAATATCACTGAGATCACCTTCAAAGTGCTCCCTGTGGGAAGCTCTGCCATGATGCAGTTTTGGAACTCTTTTACTGGCATGGCCATTAAAGCTATTGTATTACCCCTGATATCCTGAATGTCATCAAAATCTCTTCCTTTCAATACTTTCTTCATCTTTGACTAAAGAAAAAAAAAAAAAAAAGAAACACTGGGGGCCAGATCAGGTGTGTAGGAAGAGTGTTCCAATACAGTTGTTTCCTGAATAAAAACTCCCTCAGAGTTCTCTGCAAGCTCTTTGCTTTTGCTCTTCAGGAACCATTTTTTGCCCACACCTTTCTCATAACAAGATTTTCCATTAAGATTTTCCTACTTGTTTCTCTATTGATGTTAACTTGGTCTGCTATGCTTCTCACAACAAGCTGACACATTTGAAGCACAATTCGAGAATTTTATGTTTTTGTCAGTTCTGATCATTTCTGCCACCCTGACCTCCCTTCATTAGTGACACTTTCTCTCCCCTCAGAGAAAAGGTTTAATCCATTTGTACACTGCTCTTTTCTTCATGGTATTATCCCTGCAAACTTGGACTAACATGTCCCTGATTTCACTTCTACTCTTGCCAAGTTTAACGAGAAATTTAATGTTTGTTCATTGCTCTAATTCAAGCTCATGATGGCACACACAAACACACAACAACAACGAGTGCCACTGAGCAAGACACTCCCACGTGTTGCAGGAACACAGCTATGAGACACTGGTATACCAAGGTTCTGAGACCTTACTAAACTGTTTGTACAGTGCTCCCAATGGAAAGGAATGGTGGCCAAGTTGGGAAATTTAGTTCTCAGACCTTATATATCCTGAGCCCTGCAAAATCTCTCCCACCATCAACTTTCCCCACCAGAGAGGTACCATATTTGTTACAATTGATGAACTTACATCGACACTTCTTTATCACCCAAAGTCCATAGTTTATATGAGAGTTCACTCTTGGTGCTGTACATTCTATGGGCAACTGTTTAATGCCATGTATTCACCATCACAGTCCCATAGAGACTACAGTCAGCCTTCCATATCTGTGGGATCCACATCTGTGGAGTCAACCAATTGTAAATTGAAAATATTTGAAAAGAAAAATGAATGATTGTATCTGTACTGAGCACATGCAGATGTATTATCTTGTCGTCATTCCCTAAACAATACAGTAGAACAACTATTTACATAGCATTTACATTTTATTAGGTACTATAAGTAATGTAGAGATGACAAAGAGTATAGGGCAAAGTGTGTATAAATTATATTCAAATACTACACCATTTTATATAAGAGACTTGAGCATTGGTAGATTTTGGTGTCTGAGAAGGATCCAGGAACCAATCCCCCATGAATATTGAGGGATGACTGCAGTTTCCCTGCACTCCAAAATCCTCTGTGCAGCTTTATCATTATTTGTGTTGTTTATTTGTTGTTTTTCCCTCCCACTAGAATGTCAGCTACACGAAGAAGACAGCGTCATTTTCTGACTTTTGAAATATGGGATCTTCAGAGCTAGACTGTGTTAGCTCATAACAGCCCTCAGGAAATATTTATTAGTTTAGAAAATAAGTAAATCTTTCCCCCACCCAAATTTCTCCCATCCTTCTGCTACAGTTAGAACTGGTAATAGGAAATACAGGCACAAGTGCTAATAATAATATTGCTTGTCATTTTTATTATCTTCTATATTATGTAATTTAAATCTCAGGACGTTTTGAGGTAGGTACCATTTAAGAGGTAACATAGATAGTATATAGCTATGTATAACATAGTATATAGCCTATGTATAACATAGGTAGTATAGGGTGGTGCCTGTGGCTCAAAGGAGTAGGGCACCGGCCCCATATGCCAGAGGTGGTGGGTTCAAACCCGGCCCCAGCCAGAAACCATATATATATATAAAATAGTATATAGTCTAGCATTTTAAAAATAAAGTTTATTTTCTTAAAGGCAGGGTGTTACTGTGTTGCCCAAGCTAGAGTGCAGTGGCACAATCATGGCTCACTGCAGCTCAAACTCCTGGGCTCAGTAGCTGGGATTATAGGTACCTGCCACCATGTCTGGATAATTATTTTATTTTTTTGTATAGAGACAGGATGTCCTATATTGCCCAGGCTGACCTCAAACTCTTGGCCTTAAGTAATCCTTCTACCTCAGCCCCCCCAAATGCTGGGTTACAGGTGTTAGTCACCACATCTAGCTTGGTCTAGCCATTTTATAGGTAAGAAAATAACATCCAGAAATGTTAACTTATCCAAAGTCCCATAATTAGTAAACATCAAAGTTAAGACCTACATTCAGGACTACAGGATTCCAAACCAAACTGTTGGAATTTAGAGCTGAAGGAAATCTCATAGCTGTTCCATTCTACTCCTTGGATTTGGATCATGGTTGGTTAATCTAAGTGCTAATCAAAATCAATTGATGTTTACTCTGGACTATTTAACATTTACTCAGCAACTAGTACTTGCTGGGTATCACTTGGCTGATCTTACAAGTGAAGACTCTCAGCTATACTCCAGACCTCCTGATGCAAAATCTGCATTTTAACAAAATTCCCAGGAAATTTGTATACATGAGATACATATGTTTGAGAAACACTGCCCTCTGAGGAATTTTAAGCCCCCAAATGCCCATGCCTCTAATAAGCAAACCAGGGTTGTATTTAGAGGGGGCAATAATACAATCATCCATGCTTATCACATTCCCTAGCACTTAATGAGCATCTAATTAACATTCAGATTTATTACAAACTACACAAGGAATGAAATATCAGCCAGGTAGAAGGGCTAAATGTTGCAGAGTGTGAATAAGTTAGACTCTGGCTCTTGGACAGCATAAAATATTCTCTTTCAACAAGACATAGAAAAATCAGCTTGCTTTTTTCTTGCTGCGATTCAGTGCTGGTGTGTGTATCTGGAGTGATGTCAGCTTTCTCATCTGTAGTAGGGTAGATTACTGTAACGCCATTTGGACTGTAGCACATCTGCAATGATGTGGTAAAAAGGGTTGCCAGGGAGGACTGATATTTTACTACAAATCATAGAAGTACTACTGAGTTCGCACTGGGGAAGGTGTGGGTGGGCCATTTCAGCACAACGTGAGGCTGCTATATTCTTACAATAGGGAATAAAGTGTTGTCTGTTTTCCTCCATCTCTGTTCCAAACAAACTCGACCTTCATTACTGCTATACTATTTATGAGCATTTACGCCAGAGAAAATGAACTTAGCTACTTCAGGTATACCACATATCCCAGCACTGTGTGAGTCAAAATGCCAGGTTGCCATCTAGCCAAGGCTCCTGTTTTCTTGTAAGTTGTATCTGAGTCTGATGATGAATCCAGGACGGTAATCAGGGTTTGTTTTCTGCTTTGTCATACACATAACTGGCGAGTCTAGCCAGGGTGCTGTTTGCAGAAGAAATCTTCTGTCTGTGTCTGGAATGCAGAAAGGGCAGTTTCTCAGATTTCTCTTCCTTTTCTCACTCAACACAGCCACCCTTTGTATTTGTTCCCACTTCTATGCCGACTATAATTATGTATATTTCTTTTCATGCCACTTGTACTTGTATAACATTTCTGCATCCGAGATGAATACAATTCAACCAATTTTCTCTTTTTTTCTCCTTTGTAACTCAAGCTGTTGCCTCGTTCTTTTTCATTGATTCCTGCACCACAACACAGTCAAGTGGAAATACAATATGTTGCTCCTGAAATCCATTTAAATCACCTGCCATGATGCTAATAGGTGGTGACGATTTCTTAGCGTAGCTGTCAATGATAAATTGTGTTAGTACTGCAATAATATGCCTGCATTTGCTTTTTTTCTGGAACATACTGTGGTTTGGTGCATGAACAATTCAACAAAAATTGTGGGAATTTGGTGGGAATGAGCAACAGAGCTTCACCTACGATTTTTTTTAAGGTTCAGATTCCAATCCCAGTACGTTCTTTTGCCCCTCCAATGAGTTAAGGTGGGAACTAGCCCTTAGTGAGTACTCCCAGTACTCAAGGCCTGAACTAGCTACACATACTTAATTTTACCTGCATTTTTGCTTAGTGCTTGCAAGTTTTCATACATACATGTAATTTATTTTATAGGCAAGGAGTTTAAAATTGATAGAGGTAAGGTGATTTTTCAAGATCTCACAGCTGGTCAATGACACGCCAGAGATTTGTTTGACTCTAGAATTCATTGGGTTTCTGTACACTATCTTCCTCTTTGCAGAATTTTACAATCCAGAAAGTTTAGCATACTCCCTTGCTATCTGATGCCAATTAAATCAGGTACAGCAGAGTCTATTTTTATCTTATTCAAAGTGATCACTGCCAAATTGTTTTGCGTAAATTAAAATAATTCTTTTGGTAAAATAGACGTTTTATGCTACTTGTGAACAATATGTTGTGGGTCCAATTGCATTTTAAGAATTCTTTTTTATCATAAGCCTTCATGGTATTTTCAATCCAGTCTTCATTGTGTGTTGGTAAATAATTCCTAGAGAGCAAGATTAAAGGTAAAGCCAGCCGGGTTTTGCCACATATTTGCAGTATATACAGGGGAAAGACACATGACCTCTTTAAGACTCAGATTATTTATCTGTAAAATAGTGTAATACACTAGCCCTATTCACTTCACAAGATAGCTATCAGTATTGAATGAAATAATGAATGTGAAAAACTTTGGAAACCACAAGAATAATACAGACATGTATCATTGTAAGTCCTTAAGTATTTTTCAGGCATGTCCTATGAGCTGATGGTAGGCACTGCACTGTAGAAGCTGCTTGAACTTCCTTGCCCTCAGAAAACTTAAAAGGTAGACAAAGAAAAAATATAGTCATAGAGCCGTGTCTTGACTTTTTAGTGAAATTACAATAATTGTTCCATTTATTCCTTTAGTGCTATTAGCAATAGATTGTCAAGTAGAGTAAGCATAATGAGCAAAGCTGTCAATTATCTGATATGACTCATATCTTAAGGGTGTTTTAAGACAAAACTTGCATTTAACTTGAAAATTGCTACAGTAGAAAATGCCTTCTGATCCATCAAGATGAAATTCAAGTCGTACAACGGAGTGCAGCAATGACTCTCCAAGGCTGGTCCCTGGACTAGAAGTATCATATCACTTGGGAAATTGTTAGCAATGAGAATTCTTGATTTCCATCCCAGGACTACTGAGTCAGATACTCTGGGGGCAGGTGTTCAACAGTCTGTGTTTTAATAAACCCTCCTGAAGACTCTAATGCATATCAGATTCAAGAGTAAGAATCACTGCTGTACTAAAAGCCCAAGATGTTATCAACTCAAGAAATTATCAACTCAAGGCTTGTTTCCTAATTGAACTGGAGAGACTTCCTTGCTTAATGGGAGCAACTAGTGATTATTCCAGCTTTCCAGCTATTGGTTGCCATTTAGGAATGTGAGGCATATCCAAATATAATTTTCCAAAAGACAAAAGCATGACTCTCTTACATATATATGGCGAACACATGTTAGAGATTAATTTAACTTATTAATAAGAATTTAGCAAGATGATAAAGCTAGTTTAAAGGAGAAAATGAGAGGCTGAAATACTCAATAGAAGTAAGAATGCTCATCCCAGCAATGATTTAATAAAAAAAAAAGAATTAAAAAAAAAAAAAAAAAGAATGCTCAAATAAGGTCAAGTCAGTAACAGAATTTGGTTAATTATCTCCAAGGAAATAAAATTGTTATCTATGGGGTTATTTATTCTATGATATAAAAATAATATGCAAGTAATGCTCTATAAATTGGCATCTAACTCAATAGAATCTTATCCCTAATCAATAGTAAACAGTGAATAGTAAATCAAACAATATTGCATCCCTAGAGTCTAAGGCTTAGATTGCCTAGGGCCTAGACAATTGAATAACTCTTACGCGGGTATCTTTATCTGTGTACGGTTGCTATAACAGTATATCACAAACTGGGTAATTTATAAAGAAAATTTATTTCTTACATTTCTGGAGATTGGGAGGTCCTGGGTTTGAGGGCCACAGTTGGTGAGGCATTGTTACTATGTCATAAGCTGGAAGAGAGCATCATGGTGAGAGGGTAAAGCATGTCAGCACAGGTCACTCTTTCTATTCTTATAAAGCCACCAATCCCATATCAGAGCCCCACTCTGATGAATTATCTACCCCTGACTATCTCCAGAAGTCCTCACCTCCAAATGCCATCAACACCGAATTTGGAGATGGAGTTTCCAACACATAAAATTTGGGGGATACATTCAAACCACGGCAGCAGGCTAATTAGACGATGGTCTCTTATGACTGAAAAATCATACAGTAATATTTTTGCTATATTTCCATGCTTTGGGTATTTTTTTTTAACAAGCATGTACAGCAGACATTTGAAAGAAAACTGATTTCAGGATTTATATGTGAAATTTTTCCATTAATAAGTATAGGCTAAATAAAACATGTGCTTGAAGACTGACGACTATGGATTGCAACCTGGTAACCCAAGGTATAAACCATTATTGAATTTTGAGACTCCAAACATATTCTATTCATCATTTAATGTCACTCATTCTATTCATTTTCTCCACTGTGTCCAGTTAAGCACTCTTTTTTTTTTTTCTTAATTAATAAGGCCTATTGTCCAACTTTAGAAAGCAGAGCCAGCTGGGTAGTCTCTTGTTCAAATGCCTTTACCAGATATTTCAGGCCTCAGCTCCCCTATGTTCTTCAGAAAATTTCAGAAGGTTTGCCTTTTATTCTGAAGAACTTCACTCACTCTGCTTACCCTCTCAATAAGGACTTCTAGGCAAGACTGAGAATGAAAGAAACACCTAAGCAAAGTAAGACCAAAACCATATTACTACATTCTTAGGTAGAGCAGTGCAATTTAAGGATTTTTATAAAAAGA
Source organism: Loris lydekkerianus (assembly GCA_963574355.1). Classification (NCBI taxonomy): domain Eukaryota; kingdom Metazoa; phylum Chordata; class Mammalia; order Primates; family Lorisidae; genus Loris; species Loris lydekkerianus. The sequence goes on along the minus strand of CAUYPK010130770.1, from coordinate 40,508 downwards.
GGATTTTTCTTTCTGCTTTTTTCCTTGTTGTTCCAAAGCCTTCTACCTATGAAGTCAGTATCTTTCATGTCTCAGAGAGAGGGCAGATACAACCCTGAACAAAGAAATCAATGTTCAACATGGAGCTACAAAATGAATTGTTATTGTTTTTTAGGTTTTTTTTTTTTTTTTTTTTTTTTGCTGGGGCTGGGTTTGAACCCACCACCTCCTGCATATGGGGCCGACACTCTACCCCTTTGAGCCACAGGCACCGCCCCCAAAATGAATTTTTAAAAAAGGACAGCAGAGAAAATAGTTTGAAATGTAGCCTTTGCTTATAAAGATCGAAATGTTGGTGGACTCTTAATTTAGAGTTCCTTCATTCATTCTCATCCTACATTTATTTTTTGAGTATATTTTATATACCAGGAACTTAGTATAAAATAGCAGCAAACACCATGTTCCCAGGGGACAATGATAAGCCTCATGGAGAAGTGCTGCATCCTATGTGACATTAGGATGGCAGAAGAGCCACAGGTGGGAGAGGAGCTTGGGCAGATGGATAAGAGGACCACTTCTCAGATTCCCATGCATCCCACATGGCAAATGGCCAAAGGTCTCCTATATTCCTGAAAAGTAAACAATGGTATGACGTTATGATGTGTGGAAGTAGAAAATAAGTGTACCAGCAAATAAACAAATAAGATGTCAGGTGGTAGTAAGAGCCATGGGTAGAAAATGGCAGAGAGAAAGAAACAAGGAGAGTCATAGGGATAAGGTTACTATTCTATATACAGTTCTATATTCTATATCATGGGGAAGGAGGGTCTTTCTGATGCATGACAATTGATCAGACCAGGAGGCAGTGAAGGAAAAACCACAGAAACGTCTGGAGTCTGAGCAAAAGAATGACCTGTGCAAAGGCTTGAAGCTGGAGGTGCTAGAGCAGAGAGTCAGAGAGGCGAGGAGGGTGAATCACACAGGGCTTCACTTGTCAATATCAGAACTTTGATTTTACTAAGAGTGAAGGGGAAACCGAGCAACGGTTTTGTGAAACGGAAGAGTGATGTTACATAACTTGCATTTTAAAGGGATCATTATGACTGCTATTTTGAATATAGACTCTTGAGAACTAGAAGAGGAAGCAGGGAGACCAGTGAGGAAGCTGTCACAGTAATATAGGTGAAGGATGCTGGTGGCTCAGACCATTATGGTCATGAAGGAGAGGTGAGGAACAACCAGCTTCTGGATGCATTGTGATAGTGACTCAGAGCCATAAGATACTGGAGGAGTCATGATTGTGACTAATGGTCAGGAAGGTGTGGTTGAAAGAGCAGTGAGTTGAGCTGAGTGGCACTAAGTATCTAAGAAATTCTCAATCCCCACCCTGTTGCTTCAAGCTAAGTTCTGGAGATCAAGGGAAGATGTGGATTCTTGGAGAAGTTTGAGAGGATTCTGCAGCAGAGGGATTTTTGTACTGCAAGGACAACTCTGAGCCCCATGGAGAAGTGCTGCATCCTGCATGACAGTAGCATAGCAGAAGAGCAAAGCTAACTGAGGAGCTTGGGCAGATGGATGAGAGGACCACCTCTCACCACCAGCTCCATAGTGAACAACCAAAAGTGTCCTGCATCCCTATGAAGTAAGCGATGGTATGAGGAAAGTCAGCAGAATAGAGGATCTATAGCTCAGATAAAGAAGACACCATGTACTAACACCTGTTTACACTGTCCATGACAGGACCAAAGATGCTGGTGACAGTAGACAAGCAAGGAGTGGGTTCCAATACCCAAGAGCAGATAGTTTAAAATGTGCCCCAAGAGCTACCTGCAAAGACAGGAAATGATAACAGAGACTGAATCTCTTCTCCCAAAGAAAACAACTTATCCTAACAGAGCTTTGTAAAAGGTATATAATCTTCAGCAACAAACTACCTTCATATAAGAACTGTGGACAAAATTCCTGTTTACTCTATCAGAGCTGAGTTGAAGGAGGAGCAATTATAATTCTAGAATTTTGAACTAGAGAAGGGTATCCAAGTATCAAGGATTATTTGGCCTAATACAAAAATATTTCCCCCGTCTAATCTATTTTTGTTATCTACACAGTAGGACAGTACCCCTCCACCCTTACCATGGTGGTCTGACCCACCAGCATCCTTCAGCTATAGTGTTGTGAGTGCCTCCTCAAAGGTCTTTCTGCTTCCTCCCTCATTCTCTAGAATCTGCATTCAGAACAGGCACAATTACCCTTTTTAAAATGCAGAATAAGAGGAGCACTCATTTAATTTGTCCTATGAATTTTGTGTCCTATGAATTTTGCTGGCTAAGTCACTAAACGTAGGTGATGTGGCAAAAAAAAAAAAAAAAAAAAATTCTAACACCATCCAATTTTATTTATGGTGGAAACAGTCTAGTTCCAGCCCCCCTTAAACTACACCCTTATATCCTTCCTCTCCCAAGGTCTTAGGTTTTCCATCTGTAACATAAGGCTTGGGCAGAAAACTATACTTCCTTTAACTCCAGACTTGTTGGGCTTCCTACTGCCACTTAGGCATTTCTGGCCATCCCGCCCCTTTTCTGTCACTGAGTGTCTGGCACAGTGTCTCGGGTTGGGCACTAAGTGACTTTTAGTGTTATGAGTAAATGACACATGAGAAGGGTGACTCTAGACTAAGTCCATTGCAAAGGGCTTGATTGGTCTGTATCCCCCTAACGCAGTTAAACTGGGAGCCACGGCCAGCTTATTTCCTAACTCTTTCCCCTCAGTCCCACCACTCCACTACTTTCTGGGTTAGTCCTTTAGAAAATACAGTAAGCACATTCCAACTCTTCTCATTTCTTCCCTTTTTCTTCACTCTTAGCTATTCTAAGACTTTAAAACTGGTAGCTAACCATGTCCAGAAACAAAGGACAAAGGTGGTGGCGGCAAATTTAATCTCTTTTTATTTTTTAATGTAAGTGAAAATGCACTAAGTGGTCATCAAAAGGACCAGTCAGAAACCCCCAATTCCCAGGATCACTCGCGAAGAAACATATAGTGTTCTTCTTAGAGAAAAGCACCATTGTTCTGATGGTGGCTGTGAAGGAACTGGGTTTTGCCTCGTTTCTGCAGATACTGCCATCCTTACTGACTTTATCTCTCCAAACAAGGCACATTTCTAATAGTAGGCACAAAGAAATATGAATAGGAAATGGAGAAAATGGACCGCAGTGGTCCAATTGGACAAAGGAAGGCAAGGGCTCTTAAAGAGACACATAGATGGGTTGGTGTTTTATTAAGAGGTGATACAGACGGGAAGGAGTTTGAGACAGAGAGCTGTCAGAGCCAGTGTAAGAAAGCGGGAGGGGAAGAGCAAAGTTGACGTTGGGAATAGGAAGTTATCAAGTCATTGCTGGGGCTGGAGTATAAGGTCCTATCAGGCCAGCCCCACAAACTGATGGTGCCATTTTTAGAGGTTTAAAGTCTGAAAGCAAGAAGTCTGTGTTTCACAAAGTCATTAATTCAAGACAACGTGGTAAGTTTTGTGTGATTATCTGCTAGTCATGTGGTACAAGGAGTAGTGGACTATGAGTAATTGTGGACCAACCTCCCTCCATGACCTTCACACAAAAGGAAGTGATTGGTTTTAGTAATGGGTGTGTAGATGATTTCTGACAAATTTCAAGCAGCATTTGATTTCTGTGGGCTTTTTGATTCAAAATAAACACTTGTCTGTATTACTCAATTTCTTTGTTCTGCTGGAAAAACAAATGTGTTCCTACTGAAAAGAAAAACCTTCAAATGTTTGTAAATCTTTCTGAATTCTCAGTAGCTCCTGTTAACATATTCACAAAATGTTATGTTAAAGGCTTGACACTTGTTAAATTATTTGTTAAAGGCTCAGTGAGTAGGGCACCAGCCACATAGACCAAAGCTGACAGGTTCGAGCCCAGCCTGTGCCTGCTAAACAACAATGAAAACTGCACACACACACACACACACACACACACACACACACAAAGCAAGGCATTGTGGTGGGCACCCGTAGTCCCAGCTACTTGGGAGACTGAGGCAAGAAAGTCACTTAAGCCCAAGAGTTGGAGGTTGCTGTGAGCTGTGACACCACGGCACTCTACCCAGGGTGACATAGTGAGACTCTGTCTCAAAAAAAAAAAAAAAAAAAAAAAAAAAATCATTAAGGATAAATGAACTAGAATTGTAGGATTTAATTATCTGAGAACTATATATTTTTTTTCTCAACGAATTAACTATCTGTAAAGTATCATCAATGTGCAAGACAGGTTCAGCCTTGCAAAATGTTCTTTTTTTTCCCCATGGTTTTTGACTTTTCTTATAAAAATAGCAAAGACCTTAGAAACAAAAGAACCAGGGCCAGAATTCCCTCTTTACCACTTAATAGTCTGGTGACCTTGGTCAATTAAAAAATTTTCCCAAGGTCATTTTTCTCATTTGCATAGTAGTAAAAACAATACCAATCTCCAGCTTGGTAGAGAGGAGATATGAGAATTTCTTTCTTATAGCCAGTATATGGTAGGTGCTGAAAAATAATGATGACTCTCTTTTCCTTTCCCTATAAAATATACAGTATTACTTGCTTGCACAGTCCTTCTGAAAAGTTCTGTTTTGTCTGAAAAGTCTAACCACTGAGAAAGTGATTGCTGGACCCTGGGTGTCAGTCACTCTTTCTGTAAAGTAAGGGAGTAAAGTTGATTGCTAAGGGACCTTAGAGCTATCACTGTCACTCAGTGAGGTGGGGATATCATACTTACTTCATGGCTAGCTCTACCATCCTAACTGTTCATTACTTCTTTCCACCCCGTGAGTTCTATAGTATTTCAGTATAACTTACATAATAAGTGCTTTATATCAGACACACTGAACCTGCTGATAAGACTTAAGCTTAGAAATAGGTTAATAGAATTTGCTGAGAGCTACAGATGAAGCAAACAATGTTTTCCCTTGTGTTAGCTAACTGTCTTTTTCATTTCAAACATTATGATTTGCAAATCTCTAAGAATTTTATATCTTCTGACAATTTAGCATGGCCTGCTTGTATAAATGGTTTGTTACCCAATCCAATAGCAACTATATTGGTTTAAAAAAATTTATTTCAATATGCTGTTGCTGGTTTGAAATTGTATTAGTTTCTAATAGAAAATTCCTAAGACCACCATAGTTTATTTATATGTTTTAAACACAACAGTTATATGGAAAGGCTTGAAAATATGTTAGTGAGATAATTATCTGAGCTTTAATATCTTCATGTATAAAGTGATGATAATGATCCTTCTATCCTGGTATGTTGTATGGATTAAAAGAGTTGATATATGTAAAATAACAGTGTGAAGTCTAAAACACAAAAATTAACATTATTATAAAAATATTTTTTCTTGTTCATAATAACAGTACTATTATTTCTTCAATTTTTATTATGGTTTAAGTATAAATCCAAGGAAAGCATAGATGCCCAAAGAAAATATGTAACCATCACTGATACAACCACTAAATTAGATAACCAAGAAGGAGGACAAAAATAAATTTATCATTTGTCTTGTTCAACCATGTACTATAAAAGATGGCACCCAAAGTTTAGTATTAAAAAATCTTTCCCTTGCTTCACATTTGTGAGAGTTTCTTAAGTTGAATTTGAGCATAAGATTATTTCTTTGTCATCATGTATTAACGCAGAGCTGATATTTAGGAGGCATCCAATCAATACCAATACCACCATCCTGGTGTATACAGTATGGCAATATATCCATATTCTGTTGTTCTAAGATCCTCCAGCCAACACTGTCTCTGCCTCTGCCAAGTGCTCCAATGCTCCACAGTCCCACAACAAAATGTCCAACTGTGAGAGGAAGTGAGGGCCTCTGAGAACTTGCTTGAGCACTCAAGACATCCTGTCAGGTTGACTAATGAGCCTGTAGAACTGACTGGTAACCGTACTATGCTTACCTAAGTTCTGTACAGAAGGTTGAATTGGTCCATTACTACCAGAAGGTCATACTTTTTCATTAACAAAAGCATTCGATGAAGAGGCTATGAGCAGCATTTTTTCCTTGAGATCTTTGCTGACATTTTCCTTAAGGATTCAATGCCATTCTGGAACTGATTAAGACATGTGTCATTCATTCATATATATATATATATATATAAAAATTCCAAGTAGATCTCCAGGGGTCAGTGACTCCAAACAGTGTGAGAATCATGTTAGACTCTTTCTGAAATAATAAATATTAGATTTATAATATAGAGAAAGTAAGGGGAAATGTGTATAAATGGCAACCATGCCAACAAGAGGGACAGTTGTCAACAGTTTAATAGAAAAACTGTGAACAAGAAGGATTTAAAAAGAAGTGAAAATTTGTGTAGTCTAATCTGCAGCTGGATATACATAATTTCCAAAAGAAATAAATGGGTCTCTGTGTAGTTATCTAGACCTGCACCTATATTTACTAAAATTTTTCTACTGAAATAAAAAATGGAATATACTCTTAGATATCTGCATCTGGAGGAAAATAGAGCCCTCCTTGCTGGCTTCCTGCTCTCTATCTGGCTTAGGTGAAGTTATATTGCAACTGAGGATGTGTCAGAGGCAATCAAGCTCTTCTTGGTGATATTAAAGTCAATTTTGCAAGCACCATGTTGGAATGAATTAATAATAATGAGATTGGTAACAACAGCTAATTGCATAACGGCCATTCACTAGGCCAAGTCCTTTATTCACACCATTTCATTTTAATCTCCATAACAACCAATGAGATGGTTATTATTGTGCCATATATGTAGATATGGAAATTGATGTTCAGAGAAATTAACTTGTCTAAATTTCCAGAGCTAATAAGTAAGATTAGGAATCCAATGTAGGTAATATGCTGTCTGCCTCAAAGTACTAATTAATCCAGGTAATCAATTTTAGGGGGTTTACACATGATGTATTTGTTACTCGTCATGCCTGTCTCATGTAGTTTATCTCCCCCCTTGCCCCCCAAAACTGTAAGGCTGTAATAAGCAAAGACTATATGCTTAGCAAATTTTTATGTACAGTCATGATACAATCATGATAACAATAATTTTTATAAACTACTCCCACTTTCCAATATTAAGTTATTTTCTTTTCATAAATTAGCTCAATGCATTATTTTCTCTTCATATATGTATTGCTACCACTACTATACCAGCTGTCTTCACTGGCTCTTAGAAACATTGCTACATTTCAATGAAATGTATGTAAATATATTCACCTAAGTATAAGTAATTATGAGGTTTTATCAGTGAACTGAACTCTTGGACATATTATTCATGAAAGGCATGATAAGGCTGGGTAGGCAATACCAGGAAACCCCTCTACAGAAAGAGTGGATCCCAGAGTCCCCAGGATTCTGCAAGCCCAACTCTTGGGTCAAGTTGGTGAGATAGATGCCAGAATTGTTGATGTCTAGTCCCAACCAGTCACAGCCTGGAATCCCTGAGGACGTTGAAGTAGGAACAGAAAATTCGCCACTAGGTGGTGCTAAACCACAAGTGAGAATTGAACTTGATCTGTACCTGGATCCCTGGAACTGCCCTATACCCCATTCCTGCCCACAGCTAGAAAGAGGCATGAAAATAATTCATTAGATATTGTAGAAAATACAGAGATGTATAGTCATACAGACCTGGGTTATATGCTTTTGCATCCAGTAGCAGGAAAGACAGTACCCAGCGTTGACTAGGCACTATGTTAAGTGTTACTTGGATCTGGCCTAGAAAGAGCTGAGTTGGCCGCAGTTTGTTGCTTAACTAGTGAATTAACTTTGCTATTACCACGCTTACATTATTGAAAGCAGGGTGACCTTTCCTCACTTAAAGTTGAATGCAACAGAATAGACCTGTTTCCAGAATGAGAACCTTTTTTCTGTGAATAATTGAACCACATTTTGTCTTTAACCACTTCACTGGCTCCAGCAAGGTGTCTGGTCAGGAACTGGGATAAACTGTTGAAAATCTGATGATGTATCCCAGAGATGTCTGGAGATGGGAATGGCATTGGAGGAGCAGAGCTTTACTGGCAGCTTTATAAGAATTCATCAACAGAGGAAAAGCAACATTGAGGAACAGCCCAAGAGAGGCTCAGGATGTGAGGGGGTGTCCCAGCCGAGTAGAGAAAGCAGAGGAAAAAAATGATGTTAGAAGCTGATAGCAAGATTGCTTGAGAAACATACAACACTGGAGAACCTGGTACGAGTCAGGTGGATGGGGGACAGGACACACATTTTGCTGATAAGCCTGGAACAGAAGATAAATAAATATAGAATATGTAGTTGACATTGTGATCTGCTACTAAAAGAAGCCAAGTCTCTTGTGTGAAACTTGCCCAAGTAACCCAGGGCAACACTAAGGCCCTGCTTCAAGGTAGAGAACCTAAAAGCATAACTGACAAAGTGAAGTCTGCTTCAGAGCTCAGAGATGCCTCTGACTTGTGATGAGGCCTCGGTGACTCTTTGGATCTCTCTGGGGCTCTGTTTGCCACAGGGATTTTGAATGAATATTCTTGAAAAAATTTCTTATAATTGTGTCTTTATAGATGGAAAGATATGAATGCAAATAATACTCTTTATATAGGGACTGGTGCAATTGCAAATAGACGGGAGAAAATTGACATGCAACAAATGAAAAGTATATAGTTTGTTCATACGCAGTAAGTGAGAGAATCTGGGTCATGTCCTCAGGAAATGCCTTGCAATTTGAGGGGTTAATAAAGGTATCAGAGAAATATCAATTACAATGGCTAATCTGCCAGTAATTTTTCATTTCTTTTACATTTCCTGAAACAGACATTGGAAATAGATGAATAAAAATGTGAGACAAATCTAATCCCCAATCCCTTAAATGCTTTCATATTGAATTTAGAAACATCTGAATCATTTGACTCCATGATTCCATGGTTGCTCCGTTTCATATTCCTATGTATTTCTTAAAGAAGACTATGAGCTTGGGTTTTTTTTAAAGTAGCAGAATCTTATTCTTCAGAGCAGCTCAGCAGGCTTATACAGCTAGCCAGGTTGAATTATTTTTCTTAGGATTTATATTAACCAAGAAAAAGATAAAATAATGATTTCAGAAGCACTTTTAAAAGGCCTATAAAACAAGCTAAATTGAAATGCGGATTTAGGAGACACCACCATTTTAAAAGATTTCTATTGAGTAGAAATCCAATTATAAACCCCCCCCCCCCCCCCATTGTCTGAGTATAGAAGTACTCAGGGAAACAGGTGTTTGAGACCGAACTCTTCAGTTGTAGGTAGGATGAAGTCAGGGATCTAAAAGTCAAGGGTTTTTTTCCTGATTTATTTTAGAAGGAATCTGATTAGGCATTTTCCAACTCAAAACTCCTGCGGCCTGTCTCTGCTGTTATATGTGACTTAATATGCAAGTCTTAAATTTTTGAAACTGTTCTTATCATTACAGGAGGGCTAAAAAGTATCACTAAAGCAAATCACTGCCAAAATTGTCCTTCCAGGAGCAATAGCATTTTCTCTAGAAAAGGAAGATCAGCTTGTGAAAATATTTTTAAAACATACTTTATTTTAAGCAATATGGTAATTAAACAAATCAGCAAGTATCACTTGATATCTTGTGTGCCTTTTATGTTGTCCAGACTCTACTAGACCCGGTGGAAAACGAGACAGAGGTTGAGAATGATGCTTGCTAGGGATATGGAAAGAAAATAAGGGTGCATGTTATTTAAGGTGTGTATAATCAGATAGCAAACTGTCATCTAGCAACGTGTAGAATAAAGGTTTGGAAATGGGAGACATCAATGAGAACTCAAGTAGTCAGAGATCACTTCATGGAGGAGGTGAGATATGAGGCAGCTCTTGAGGAAGGGGATGCTCTGGGAAGAGGGAGCGACAGATAAAGTCACATTCAGGTCAGGCTGTCTGCTCTGAGGAGGGAGGGAAAGAGGAAAAAAATGAGTAAATTATAGTCAGGATTGGAAAGTGCAAAGTGTGCATGTTTGTGTTGAGGATGGGAAGGGAAACAAAGGAAGTGGAATGAGGGGTTGGCGTCCGCTGTTGCTATTGGGACTTCAGGTGCAGTAGGGTCAGATGAAACTTAAGAACCAGGTAGAGGCCTTTAAGCTGACCTCATTCATCTTCACCTTGATTCTGGTTCATTCCCAAACCTTTCTATTCTGTGCTCATAAGGACAACAACAAAAAAAAGGATTATTTTTTCTATTTTTGAAAGCATTTCCTGCCCCATCTGCTAATCACTAATCACCAAAACTGAGGTTCTACCATTTTTCAAAGCTATTTTAAAGCTTTCAAGTCATTTTATTTCCAGTCCTTTGGGACTGCCCTCGCTGCTGAATCAGATTGTATAGTGCTTAAAAGCTGGAAGGCCTCATCCTTGTCAGGAGTCAATGCAATGCTAACCTATGTTAATCCTGGAACTAGTAATTCAGGAATAACAATAAGTGAACATGTTGTAGACACAAACATTTCCTCTCCCTTATGGGTCATTGATTTCCCTTTATATTTATGGCGCAAGGTTTGGAAAATGACAAAAAAGAAGATATAAAATTGTCTTTATTTGAATAGTCTATGGCAGATCTGCCAGAGGTCTAAAAATAGCTTTATAGGGATTCTAAACACACAACCGTAATTATTTTTAAAAGCTTAAAGCAATTTTTTATAGCTATTATAATTGGAATAATTCTGAAATAAAATGACATTGTGAATTATGTGACAAGGTGAATTATGTTAAACTCTGTTTAGCATTTGTACAGTTATATTTTCCTGCCTAATAATCAAGGGTTTGGGACAACTCTATTTTACTGGACTTAGTATAATTGTATTTCCCCACAAATCCTGAAAAAGTATAAATGTTGCAAAAATATTGCTACTAAATAAAGCATTGAGTCCTTCAGGACATGTGACTACTCCAAAGAAAATAAGGTATTCATAGTTTTAGGCATTTACCAGTATATATTTGTTCATATCTTTTTGCTAATTCGACATCATGGTGTTTTAAAGATAAAGATGCTCATCACATAAATGAATTAAGAATTTACCATGTCATGTAGAGTCTGAAAGATGTGGGGCAATATTGAATTATAGTGCATTTAGATGTATTAAGAAGACATCATGCCCTTTGGGTTGTGAAGGATGGAAAAATTTGAGGTCTTCTAAAATGTTTTGATTTACAGTTTAGAAAAGATCTTTGAAATCAACAAAGAGTGATGGGGGTTGAAGGGGACAGAATATTTGAAGATCTTGATGAGAGAGAGCATGAAAAAGTTGGGAAATTTTAGGATGTCCAATTGTCCAGAGTTGACATTTTTATATAGTTTACCCTTCTCCCTTTTTAAAGATGTATTGAAATTTATTTTAATGCGATTTGGATCATATAATCCTCTACCTACTTTATCTCTTAGTCATACATTGTGCTTATTAGCCCACATCATTGAAATTCTTCTTCTTTTTTTAATCCCCCATCCCCTTTCCTCCTCCCTTCTCCCTGGTCCCTCATTCCCCTGCCCCCTTCCCTTGTATTAGATCATCTATTGCCTTCATATTAGAATCAAGTACAATGGATTATTGCTTCTCCATTCTTGTGATGCTTTACATTGAAATTCTTCCATACAGTGTTCAATGGTAACAATAATCTAAGAAATAATAATCTCATAATTAACCAGTCCCTTGTCATTGAATACATTGCATCCAATTTTTTCTATTTAAAAAAAGTTGACTATTATAATAGACAGTTTTTACACATCTGATTATTGCCTTCCAGTATTAAATCGATGTTCAAATATATGTAAATTTTAAGACTTTTGATACATATTTCAAATAAACAACCCCCCAAAATTAAACACTCATCAACATGAAATAATGTGATTTAAAACTCTTTATTGAGAAGTATATTTTGAGAAGCATCACTAGTGGGACATAAACCAAATGCCCTCATCAATATAGGCTTATCTGGAGCCATATTCTAAGGCCCTAGCATCTGAATATTATAACACATTTTCCTAGTAAAGCCTGCTCCGTGGTTCAATGGTCACTAGCTGTTTCCTAAATAATTCTTGAGTTGAACTTCAAGTAAAGCTTGAAACAGTTTTAGTCTCTGATCTATTTTTTAAAATAATTTTTAAATAATATTTGTAAAAACCAGAAATCTTGACTCCAGGACAAATTCCAGTAACTTGTTCTAATACCATACATTGGTGACCTTCTCTGCAGGCAGGGAGATAACACACGGTTTGGAACTTGAAATGGATTATTGCATAAGATCTTGAATAAAATGCCTCACAAAAGTAAGTAAATAAGCAAATAGGGAAGTTGGCTACAACACTGATGTCTCACACTTCCAAGAAAGCACCTATAATCAATCATAGCACTCTGGGATGCTGAGGTGGAGGATCGCTTTGAGGTCAAAAGTTTGAGACCAGCTTGAGCAAGAGAGGGACCCCATCTCTACTAAAAATGGAAAAAAAATTAGATGAGCACAGTGGCATGTGTCTGTTCTCCCAGCTATTCAGGAGGCTGAGGCAGGAGGATTCCTCGAGACCAGGAGTTTTTGGTGTCAGTGAGCTGTGATGCTGCTGCTACACTCTAGCCCAGGTGGCAGAGTAAGACTCTGTCTCAAAATGAAAAACAAAAAGAAGACAAAGAAAGGAAGGGAAGGAAAAAAAGAAGGACGGGAGGGAGGTAGGGAGGAAGGAAGGAAGAAAGGAAGAAAGGAAGGAAGGAAGCGGGAAAGAGCAAGCACTGAATTGAAAGTCGCTAGATCCAGGGCTAGTCTTCCTCCCTCCTCGACTGTAAGTTCCTCTAGATCTTGGAGCACAGTCTTTCATCTCTGTGTCCCTCTACTGCCTGTGAAAACACCAAGAAAATGGCACTCAGTAAAAGCAAAGTAAATGAATGAATTAGTGAATGGATGAAAGAATGAATGAACAAATAAAGGAACAATTAAGCTTCAGGCTCTTAGAAGAATAAAATGTGGTTTACAGCAACATAGAAACAGTGTTTGCATGTCCAGAGCCAAGACACCCTCAAGGAGATATTTTCATGGAAACAGAGGGGCTGCCCACTCCAACAAGTATCTTCACCTCTTTGCTTAGACACATGTAGTTACAAGTTAGTTCGAACTCTCTTAAACATTTCTTGAGGACTTGTCTACACAGTTTTGTCTTTTCTTTGTTGTTAATGGTTTTTCATACTGTTGTAATCAAGCCTTATATGCTGAGAAGAGATAAAGATCTTAAATTTCCTTCTTGTTACCAGGATACAAGGTAGCTTTTTCTCAAATAGTAAAAATTTTCCCTGAAATGAAGACACGTCTTATATGGGAATAACATTGGAAACTTGAGCTTTAAGATCATTGTCTATTATAGGAAATCTTAATGATGAACATTAGATACTTGGAAGAGAAATAGTGAAAAATCATTAAAAGAAAGGAGAAAAAGAAATCATAAACTTAAAGAAGTCTTGGAATGAAGACTTGGTGATAGACATTTTACAAACCAAGGCAGCGTGGGAGGTTTTCGATTTGTATTTTTAAATGTGAGCAGATGGGCTGAGCATTTTTATAGAAAGTGGATATGTGTGTATATGTGATAAAAATTTGGTTCATGAAGGCTGTTCCTTTGCAGGTGGGAATAATATGAGCTACTCACTTTGGAGAGCTAAAATCAAACCCCCAAAACATTTTACATATGGTGACCCAGTTCTGCTTATTCGCTTATTAATGGTCTAAAGAGTTGTTCTTTCTTTTCATTTGATAATTAGAGTGAAAAATAATATTATCAAATAAATTTGAATGTCAAGCATATAAAGATTAGATATGTCATAGAAAAGAGTATCTTTTTGTGGCTCTAACTTACTGGGGGTCAGGGGTGATAAGTGGACAAAAGATAAAGACACATTTCCTGTTTACAAACTAGTTTGAGAGACAAAACTGCCATGGAATTAATAAGAGCAATTAATAAGTCTTGAATATGTGCCTAGGTATGTACATTGCTGTTGTTGTTTTTTCTTAAAAGATAGTAAAGGATTAAGAGCGCAGACTGGAGCCAGAAGGTTTAGGTTCAAATCTTAGCTTTCCCTCGGCCTAGTTGTGTGACCTTGGGCGAATCACTTAATCTTCCTGTGTGTGTTTCAATGCCCTCTCCAGGAAAACAGTAGGCTCTAGGAGGAAAATAATAATAGTATATATTGACAGGGAAGTTTTGGAGGATTAAATTCATTAATATATATTTATATATATATATTTATATATATTAATGAATTTAATATATTCATTTATATTTTTATATATTTATATATATATAAATATATAAAATATATAATATATATAAATATATTTATATATATATAAATATATAAAATATATATATTTCAATATATTTATATATATTAATGAATTTAATATATTCATTTATATATTTATATATATATAAAGTGTCTACAGCATTGTCTGGTACATGGAAATTGCTATATAAACGTAGTGGTTTCATTTATTATTATTTGGTACTATTCTGATATAATACAAATAATTACAGCCTGAATGTCTTATTCTTATCTCTTTTTTTTTATGTACCAAAAATATTTTTGTTCCCATAGAGATCCTTACTATCCTTCATAAACTGACTACACGATGTTGCTATTTTCACATATGTAGTATCTCCTCCCCCCCCACTAGAACCCCCTTTTTTCCCCAGACCTTGTTGTCTGCCTGAATCTTTCTTTGGAGCCAAATTTACTTTGAAGCTCAAATGGGAAAAAAAAAAAAGTAGAAAAAGGTTTTGTTTTGTTTTGTTTTATTTAAACATCCTTTTAGGGCTTCACCTAACAACCTTGCATTAGTATTTTAAGATTTACTGGATAAATTCATGTTTATTCAACCTATGAACTACAATTCAATTCAGGAACCTACAGTTGCTAGTATTACGCATATAATTGTGAGATTAGAAAGAGGAATAAAATAGTTATTATTAGAGAGATTAAAATAAAGTGGGATTCAGGCATTCACCTATATAATGACAGATTATTTTATGAACCACAATCATATCACTTGAGTCTTAGCAGATCTCCGTTTAAGATTCTTAATTTTTTAGTGAGTTCCTCTATGCCATATGGCAAAATTTCCTCTTCCTTTGTTCTCTGTCCCAGCTTTTTTTGAAGAGTGTTCCAGCTTCACCTCTCTGGCATTGCCAAAATGCACATAGTATTCCATGTAGATCTGGCAGGATTGTTTTTCCATTTTGTTTCATATACCCTTTGTGAGAATTTCACTGCAGTAATTGAACACAACAGCACCGTGAGCCAAATATTTAGAAATATTAACTCTCAGACCTATTTTTTAATTAAAAAAATTATTTTTTGTACTAAGTACAACAATGTATGTTCATAGTTCAAAAGTAGGAAAGTACAAAAAAGAATAAGAAAACACAAAACTGTTTATAGTCTCAACAGCAGAAATTTGAACATAGCTATCATTAGTATTTTGACATATTTCTTTCTTTCACCTGACAGCTGATGTTTTGGGGACTAAACTCTTGGTACTTTTCTGCTTTTCAAACTTAATGTTACAATATGGGTCTTTTTCCATGCCATTAATTATTCTTAATTTTTCTGATGGATTTAATTGTGCTTTATTTAATCACTTCTTATTATAAGCAAATGCCATACTATTCAGATAAAACACAGACCTGGTTTCTCCCTGGTCCTTTTACTGTGGTCTCTAGTGTTTTCTTGTTCTTATGAGCGTGTAATTGTTTATATATTGATTTCATATTTATATGGAGCACATTGTATATTTATTTCTCCATTCTTGCAATACTTTACTAAGAAGACTGTATTTCAACTCCATTCAGGCAAATGTAAAAGATGTGAAGTCTCCATCTTTTTTAATGACTGAATAATATTCCATGCTATACGTATACCACAGTTTGTTGATCCATTCATGGCCTGTGCTTTCCTTTTCCACCTCAAAGGCAACATAGAATCTTCTTCTCCCTCAGTGGAGAAAGGCTACACTGAGGAATTGAAAGATCATTATTCAACCCCTCGACCTCCAGAAGGATTTGTTAATGTTTAACCCCATCTCACACTTTTCCTGTAGTGATCTGATTCATCTAATGATTTAAAACAAAGGTGATTTGGGTAGTGAAATTATAATTCTAAAATGTTCATTATGAATAGCAAATCTATTGATAAAAGAAAACTTTAGTTATTTCTTTTCAAGTACCTTTCTTATACTTATCATAGCAAATAGCCTTATAGTAGTAACAATAATATTTTTATATTTGAAAATATTAAGGGAGTACAAATGTTTTTTAGATATCTATACTTGAGTAAGGACTTTTGGCATGTCTGTTACCAGAATAATGTTCATTGTACCAAATAGGTAAAATTTTATCCCTCATTCCCTCTCACCCTTTCTTCATTTCCAATGTTCTTTATTTCTCTTTGTGCCTGTGTGAACCCATCATTTAGCTCCCCTGTATTATTGAGACTATGTGATGCTTGGCTTTCTATTCCTGAGATACTTCACTGAGAATAATGATATCTAGTTCCATCTTCACTTAGGATAATAATCTTCAGTTCCATCCAATTGCTGCTGATGAGATTATCTCATTTCTTTTCATGGAGTAGTCCATGGTGTGTGTGTGTGTGTACACACCATATTTTCTTTATCCACTAGAAAACTGATGGGCACTTAGATCTGTTCCATATCTTTACAATTGTGAATTGTGCTGTGACAAACTTTCAAAAGCAGATTTTTTTTGATAAGATGACTTTATGTTCATTAAGTACCGTATATACTTGAGTATAAGCCAAGTTTTTTCGGCGCAAAATTTGTGCCGAAAAACCCGAACTCGGCACAAATTTTGTGCCGGAAAAACTCGGCTTATACTCCAGTATATACGGTAGATACCCAGCAGTGGAATTGCTGGATTGAATGGCAAGTATACATTTATGCCCTTGTGAAATCTCCATGCTGTTTTCCATACAGATTTAGTGACAATATTAACATAATAATTATGATATATTTATTACCCATAAAGTGACAGCAAAGTGTTTCAAATATAAGTTTAAATCCTCTTAACAACCATACCAGTTATATTTTGAGGTGAAAAGTTTATCATTAGACCGAAATTATTTAGAGAAGAGTTTCTAAAAAAAATTAGTCTTAATGACATGGGTCACTATGAAAGTTTTGAGACAGACCGTATTATGGTCCGTTATTTCAGTTCCAAGAAAGACAGTGGGCAGTGTCCTTTCTGGTGCACCCATGCAAATTCCAGCTTGCTTGGCCTATTGGTGTTACTGGGAGGGCTGTGTTTGTTTCTATCTGCATGGAGTTTACATTTCTTGATTTTTGTGTATCTCAAACTTTTGTAATGACCCATGATTAGAAAGAAACTAGGCTTAAGACGGGACACTAAAAGCAAAAGTAATGGCTAAGTACAACCAACCAGAAAGAGAAAAGTAAAACAAAGAGAAGTCTCCAATATGGAAGCTGTCTAAAGGGAAGCAAAGAGCAGGAAACTCCCTTCTCCTCCTCTTTCCCTTCCTCCTCTTTTTCCTCGTCCTTGTCACTCTCCTCTATGGCTTATGTTAACCCTTCTCCCACTATACTGTGGGGTTTGGCTAAGTGAATGTCTTCCACTCCCAACCTGTGTGCACTGGGACAGGACCAATGCCAATGCCTTGATTACCTTTTTATAGAATTTTTTTTTATAGCTTTCTTGAGGTTTAATTGATATAAGTTTTATACAACTAAAATGTATAATTTGATAATTTTTACGTGATGCTATTACCACTATAAAATTATAAATGTAACAATCATATCCCCAGTATTTTATTGTACCACTGCAGCTCCTTCTCTCTTTCTTTGCCTCCTCTAGGCAATCACCACCTGCTTTCTGTCATTATTAATTAGCTTCAAATTATTCTTCAAAGCTTATTTCATTTAATGTAATTATTTTGAGATTTGTAAGCATGTTGTCCATATCAATAGTTCCCCTATTTTTTATTGCTCAGTTGTATTCCATTGTATAGATATTTTTCTATATCTGTATTTTTCATTTACTTATATTTCTATTGATAGATGTGTAAATTATCCACTGTTGCATAAAATATTATCCCAAAACTTTGTGGCTTAAAACAACAAAGATTTATTATCTTACAGTTTCTGTGGGCTAGACTTTTGGGAGCAGCATAGCTGGGTCGTTCTGGTTCATGATCTCTCATGAGATTACTGTTAAGATCTTGGCCAGGTCTGTGTCTGTGCAGTTATCTGAAAGCTTGACTGGGGCTGGAAGATTCACTTCCAAGTTAGCATTTTCTTCTACTACCCCAAGTACTGTACCTGGTGCATGGCAGGTGTTCATGAAATGTGTATTGCTAGAGTAGGTTAAGCTTTGATTATGGAGGTCCTTAATTTTAGGCTAAGCTATGGATATTCAGTGCAGATGTTTGAATGGGGAATGCTATGTTAACCTCTGTTCTAGGATTCTGGTTTCAATGATAGGTGGTGGCCCATGTTTGAGTGGAAGTTTTTCTACCAAAGTAGGCATTACTAGTCAGAGGTTTACTGATGTATGTTTTGATTTTATTTTTTAAATAAAAGTTCTTATAGTAAAAATTCAAAGCCCTTCCTGCAGAGCAAACTTAGTGGATTTTTATGAGGCATTCAACCACACTATTTAATCCTTAAATTTTACAGATATGCTAAGAGTTTAGGCTTCATAATATATGAGGCTTTATAGATCAGCTAATAATTTCTGTATGATATTGAGAGAACATTTTTTTTCCATGTGAGGGTTGGTTTTCCTATATCCAAAATAAACACTATTGACTAGCTAACGTCTGCACTTATTTTCAGTTTTATGATTATGTATTATGAGGAATGTGTAGCATTGTTAATTGCAGAGGAGTCACAAAGTACAAGGGTCCCATACATCATTCCATCCCAAAGTAGTAGTACCTTAGAGTCTCTAGCTTTATGATGTGAAGATAAAGTTTAATCTGACAGGTATATACCATCACTCACTCCTTTATTAGGATGTGACTAGGCAGAGGCCCTTGCTTCAGGTACACTTTGAGGTAGAGAAGCTGGGAGAGAGGAGAAGTGGCTTCAACTTTTCAGTGTACTTTTGTGCCTAACTCAAATGAAGACCAAGTGACATTTCATTGAATATGTAAGAGGAGGGACATGGAGATGATGTTGCTGAGAAACCAGCAGTACTGACATTTTAAAACTCAGACCTTTTTAAAATATCTTTGTCCTCTGTTTATTTTGTGTATCTTTGAACACCCAAGTTTTGTTGAGTTTTATTTTCTCTAATGAGTATAATAAAAGTAATAGGCACCGTATCAGTTAGGTTTTTCCAGACAGTCAGAAAGAATAGGATATTTATTTATTTATTATTTATAAAGAACTGGTTCATGTGATTATAGAGGCTGGCAAGTCCAAAATCTGCTGTGCCAGTGTCCCGGTGTAATTCTGAGGACCAGCTAGCTGCCGTAGATCTAGGAGGAGTAGATGTCCTAGTTCAAAGGCCCTCAGGTGAGGAATTCTGTCCTACTGAGAAGAGAGTCTTATTTTTGTTTTATTGAAACTTTATACAGATTGGGTGAGGCCCACCCACCTTACAGAGGGCAATCTGCTAAATCTACTGACTTAAATCTTAATCTCACCAAAAAACACCTTTACTAGAACACCTAGAAAAATATTTGACCAAATATATGTGCACTCAGTGACTAGTCAGTTCAACACTTAAAATTGTCCATTGCAAGTACATGGATCATGTGTTCTTTCCTTTAAACTACAAATGACCCTTTCTTCTTTTTGAGAGTGTAAGGCCAATCCAGGAGTATAGTCTATAAGCATTAAGACTCTCCATCCTATAAGAAGAGAGCATCTTTCTGAAAGAAACTGTCTTAGATCTGACCTTCAAATGTAGAAAAAGACTATTCCATATGCCTTTGTTCATTGCTACAGTCCTTGGCTGCCCCAACTATCAAAAACACCTTTTCTAAATGCTATTCTTCATTCCTAGAGCCATGTTATCATTCTCACTTCTTCTCTCCGTTCCTCTAACATTTACTACATATTTATTCTATGTATAGTAATTCCAAAGATTGAAAAAACTGGGCAGATGACTATGAAATGGTCCTTATTTTTTTTTTTTTCAGGCCTTTAAAATGTTCTGTAAGGTGACACTGTGATGGCAGTGGATCCCCCTGAATTTTAAATTTTACATAAAAACTAAAATTGTTGGTGTGAATTGTCATAAATGGGCCACCGTGTACTTTTATACCTCTTATTAAGGTAGTTTGATACATAATTTCTAAAATAATTTAAGGGATCAAATTATAGTGTTATGTTACTGTGTATTCAGTCTCAAGGAGTGGTAATTTGTAGAAAATTTTAGCAAGAAATCCTTGGGTTTAAATAAATGGACTATACATGCCACCTTTGCATTTTGGGGGGAGTGTGTGTGTGAAAACATTTGCTGATTTTCTGGCCTTCTACACATATGGCACATTTTCTCTTATTATGCCCTTTTGATTAGTTGTAATAGTCCTTTGTTCTCTCCCAAATCACCTGCCTGCTCATCTGCACCATTAAACAACCAAAGGTAAAGAGAGCTTGATTCTATGGTGATTTGGTGCACTTTCCCCTGCTACACGAGTTGCTCAAATGTGCAGAAGGAAGATCAAAGCTGCAATTAGAAAAGAGTCACTAAGGGTTGAAGACCAAGAATCAGTTAGAGAAGTTTTGTGCTTTTGAATGATGAAAAAAGAGAAAGTTTTATGCTTAAAAAATATCTTTCAAGAAGCAATGTACAATAAGGAAGAAGGAAAATAGAAGCTGTGTCTACTAATAGCGTCCGTCCAGGATCTAGATCATTCTGCCTGAGGATTCACAATGAATCCCAGTTTCCTAACTCACCCTCAATACGTACTCACTTGTTCCCTACATCATTCATCACGTACCAGGCGTTGTGGATAACTCAGGGATGTGCCGAGATTGCCAGCGCTAGTACATTACAACTATAAACCAAAACAGTGCTGAGGACCTCGGGAGCCCTCAGAAAGTTCCTAAAGGGGGAACAGACTCCTGGTGCTCTGGGACGTCCTCTAGGGGGCACAGGCATCGTCAAACTGGGGAAGATCAAACACTCACACTGCTATTGGGGCTGCTGTTGAGGAAGGTGGGGATCTGGCTTTGGGTGTGGAAGCAGCAGCGGCTCCCATTGCTGCTTCTGCTGTTAAAACAAGTGCAGGATCCTATAGAAGCTAAATTGCTGCCCCGGGAGAGCAACCTTGAAACCGGGGACGGATTCAGTATGCCAGATTTCTTTCCATAAGGTCCCGAGAACCCCATTAAACTGCCAATCCTCTAATAAAGGACACTGCACATTTTCGCCTTCTTGGACGGGAAGCCTGGACGTGGGCACTGGGGACCCCGCTGCTCAGCCCACGGCACCTTCCTCCTGCTGATGGCGCGCTCCCCGCACGCTCCGCCGGACTGGCAGGCGTCCCGGAGCTGCGTGAGTCAGTTTTGCGCTGAACCTCGGCATAATGGAGGAAGGTGCTATTTTGGGATAACAGGCATATGATCAGTATTTTTTTTTTCTTTTAGTTAGATTTCACAGGCCGCGATGTTTGCAGAAAAAGTCACTTTCCAGAATACCTTCCTTCCTGCTAGAGCACAGAAAACAATTTCACGAAGTCACTGTTGCCTCCCCAGCAGAGTTTCACGTTCGACTTTGACAGCCCATTAATTGTGTTAGCAACAGTAATAGCTTTCGAGCAGTTTAATGGAAGATGTTTATGTGTGGTTAATAAGGTACGTTCTCTTTTTTCAATGGTAGAAATGAACGTGGAGACTAATTCAAAGGGTGCAGAGAAGCTCTGAAGCCCCCAAAGGTTAATGGAAACATAGAACCCTAAATGAATAGAACCCCCGTTCTGTCTCCCCCTTTCCTGTTATAATCATGTGTTTTCCTAGCCTGCCTAGCATGAGTGCCAACAGTGAACTTCCACCTTAGAACAGCTATCAAGAGGGGGAGCACTAGGATTATAAGCAGTTTTACTTACTTTTTCTTACACCTATTATTACTGTTACTTACAGTGAACATATATTCTTTTGGTAATAAGTCAGACCAATAAAAATATTTTATAAAAAGATAAAAATGATCCATGTGTCTGATGTGTGTGTGTGTGTTGACTTCGAGTATTGTGAAGTTTGGGCGTCTGCACCCTGCTAAATATAATGTGAGGAATATGGTGCTATGAATACAGAGCGACTCTAACCCTTATTTCCAGTTGATGTGCACGCTGGCCTGATTTCTGTTTTATCAATCTAGCCAACTGTATTAGGGAAAACTTTTGGACTCTGTCCTTAATTAGGCTGAGAAATCAAAGGTGACTATGGAGAAGTCCCTCCTTTCAGGCACTCTGTAGACCTTTCTATTCCACAGAGTATGTACCATCCTGCACTGTCCTTTTTCCACCCTCTCAGGCAATTTTATCAGTCCTATGATTTAGACTGCCATGATTCCATGTTTCCCCCAAAATATTTACCTATAACTAAAACCTTTTGATAAGATATATACAAATTCTGACAATTATGTTTATAAACTCATTCTGGAAAAAGTGCTACATACCTCAACGCTGACTATCACTATGGTTGCCTGCAAAGTCCTGCTCTTGGGAAGCTATGCCCAGAAGCCAGCGCCCAGTCCACCCTTCAAGGCAATTTTGAAACTCTTTATCTGGAATGTCCATCAGAGCCGTCATTGTAAAAGATCTGACAATTAAGTTCCAGAATTTGCCATCATTGCTTTCGTAGAAAACACCACATGCCAGTGTCTCACAGCTGTGTCCGTGTGAACGTGTGGCAGTGTATGGCTGAGTGGGATTCATTATTTTTATTGCATATTCTTGTGTGCTGCATGGTGACAGCTCTGATGGCCATTCCAGAAAAAACAGAGTTTCAAAATTGCTTTAAAAGATGGACTAGGTGCTGGTGTCCATGCATAACTTCCACAAGGGAGAACCTCGGAAGTGTCCATAGTAATATTCAGCAACAAGGTTTGTAGCCCTTTTTCTAGGATGAGTTTGGACCTTAACTATCAGATCTTGTGTGCTTAAATGTGTGCTGAAGCTCTCTACTTGAATTTTCACACGCTACTCAAATTCAACATGTTCTATTTTGAATCACACATCACCCTCTCCCCCACTGAAAACAAATGCAAACAAACACAACTCCCTGATGTCTGTCTTATACCTCTTTCTTGGCAAGTGGCCCGCCTGGACCCTGCTTATCACATTCCGTAATACCTACTTACTTATTAAAGCCTGTGTACTCTGATTCTTAGTTGCCTTTGAATCTTCTGTGTCCTTGCAGTCCTCACTAGCGCTGCAGTTAGGCCCTTATCGTTCCCCTTTCAGAAATTGTCACAGCCGCACTACAGTTCTCACATCCTCAGGTGGTCCCTTTGCACAAACATGACTTACGTTCTCCCCATTACAATCTCCCAATAACTCCCTGCTTCCTGTGGGATAAAGTCCAAAATCATTTGCATGGTACATGCATTTCTCAGTAAAGAAGGGATAAGATTTGGAATCAGATCTGAGTTCAAGTCCTCCTTTTGCCACTTACCACTTCTCCATATACCAATATCTTCTTATGGGCTCCCTTTGGTAAATCTTGCTTCAGTTCCCCAATACCTGCTCCTCTTCTAATTCTGAACATTATATTCCCCTGGTTTTTGAAGTTAGGAGTGTCCAAGGGACGTGCTTAGCCAAAGCAATGTAATGAGATGAGGTATGTATTACTTCTGCATAGAAGCATTCAGGTACAGAGCCTGGAATTTCCAGCCCACGTTTTTCTTTGATAAATGTAAAAACATGTGTTGAAATAAAGGTTCTGTGTGAATTAAGGAGACTGAATGCTGGGCCTACACACAGAAGACAGCTGCCCTGGGGAATGACTCAAATTCACAGCAGACTATGTGTGGATGAGAAATAAACATTCATTAGATGAAGCAAACTGGTGTCTGAGGGTTGTTTGTTACTTCAGCACAGCTCAACCTACACTGAAATTCTACCACAAAGGCTGTGAAGAGAAATTATATAATGTATGAAGGTTTTTGGTATGGTGATTTTCACAAAGCAAGTATTCAGGTAATGATTATCCTTCCAGACAGTATTTTTTCTCTACCTTTCGTTGGCAAGCTTTATTCCAATGTACCTACCCACCTGCTGTCTCACATCTCTATCTCTTTGGACATGGGGATTACATTGGAGGTACTGTTTTCTCCTATCTTGCTCAGGTTAGGACATTTATTCAACCTTTATGAACCAGATGAAATATGTCCTTTGTAAGGGTTTATCTCAGATCTGTGTCCACCCACAGTTCAGGTGGGTCACTTAGGCGTCTATGCTTCTGTATGCAGAGGGCCTCTGCTTAGCACTTGAGCACTGGATTGCAGTGATAATGTCATGTGTCTGTCTCTCCTGAGAGGACTCTGTCTTGCCCACCTCTATAATCTCAAACGCTAGACTCAGAGTCTGTCACTGAGAATATATGCATGGACAAATTATTGAACTCCGTCTCACCTTTGATCCTCTGAGATGCTTCTAGTACCTGGAGTAAAACTTGTTGCTTATCCCCTACTTCCAGAGCGGTAGCAAGAATCAGATGAGAGAAAGCGGGCATTTTCTTATAGCGTGAGGTGTTCTGTAGAGATGATGTTACTAACACTGCAGCTGCTGACCAATATAAATAAGATACACCCACAGTACATGAGCGCTGAGAGCAGCCTCTGGGATGGCCGCGCCTGCTGTGTTTACTCTACACTTTGCTGCCATCATGTGGCCCTGCTGGTAGTTGTCAGCGGTATTGGTTCTTAATATTCAGTGATTTTACTAATAAATTTCATAACTGTAAATTTCCAGACACAGAAAAGGAATATTTCTTTTAGAAGAAAGACTGGGAGTACAACTCTGAAATTGTCCAGAGTCTTTCTATGTTTTTATCTGAGGAAAATTAGGAGATGAGGTTGGGAAATATTTAAACAATGATGGCAGATAAATGTAGAAATTAAAAGACTTGGGCTGAGCAGAGAAAAAATGGACAGTGTTGTATGTGTCAGAAAAACATAAGCATTTTCCCTACCCAGGAACATTTATAACATACTGTTATTTGAATTGCAAAATTCCCTGGTCTCCCCACTGGCGGTAATCAAGTCTCATTAGCTTCTTATCTCTAGCACCTGTCTCATGCATTTATTCTATACTCTCCAGCTTCATGGTTATTGTGTGATTCTGGCCTTTATTACTTTGTGTCTGGATCATTTTAATACTTGGTCTCCCTGTTGCATAATTTCATCTTTTCCCTTTTATCTTGCACACACTGCTAGATTGCTTTTCATGAGGCACTATAGAAACAGAGCAAAATAGAGATTAAGAGTAAAATCTGGAGCCAGACTGAGTGGGTTTGAATCTGTTATCCATTAGTTTGCTCTAACTGGGCAAATGCCTGAGGCAAACACTCTTTATTTCTGTCTGCTTACTTCTGTAATGAAGATACTACCAATGCCTGCTCTGTATACACTCATACATCTCTTAATAACAGGGATACATTTTGCGAAATGCATCCTTAGGTAATTTGGCCATTGGGTAAACATTATAAAGGATCTTTCCATAAACCTAACCTGCTACCTACCTAGTCTATTTCCCTTAAGCTGTACAGGTTGTGATCATACTGAATAGAAAGGCAATTGTAACACAATGGTAAGTATTTGAGTATCTAAACACATGTAATCATTAAGAAAGGAGCATTACAAATATGGTATTTTATAGGACCACCCTTGTATATGCAAATTATCATTGACCAAAATGTTGTTATGCCACACATAACTATATAACTGATAAAGATAAAATGGATAAATTCACATCAGATCTCTTAACATTTAGTGTTCAACTAATATTTGTAATTACTAATCCTGATAGAATATGAATTTTTTGAACATAAGGCTTTGATTTGTCTTTGCATCTTGAACCTCACATATCACTTTTACATTACAGTAATTTGATAAATTATCAAATTTTGGGGGTTCCCAAAATATATAACATTTTGAGAGATGTTATCTAGCTATCATTTTTGAAGTTGACTTGAATTATGGTATGATATTTAGTCAAAAGATGGCGTTAACCAAATGAATGCAAGGATCAGTCACCTTTGGACAGGCATGAATAAAATAGCGTTTTGTCTTAAATTCTATGTACATTTTTTTAGCACCCTCTGAACACGGGTGAAGAATCACTATGCTTGAATTGACACCTTCAGTTCACTTCTTAGAATTCTCATTTTTTCACCAAAATATTCCAAGAGCCATACTATGATTTCAGTATGTGAATATTAATGTACAAAAAAGTTTCAAACTTGCCATGTTTACAGTTAATAAGCCATGACTAATATTTGCTGAGGATTTACTGAGAGATAACCTCTGTTCAAATGCTTTATATGGACAACCTTATGAAATACAGCAGCTTTGAGATCAGTACTATTATCAGCAGTCCTATTTCAAACAGAGGAAACAAAGAGGTGAGGAAGTCCCACAGCCAGTAAATGGAGACAATTGATAGATTAGAACTGATGCAATTCATCCAAGAGGTTACATTCTCAAGTGAACTCTATACTATAAATACATCCTCCTATAATGCCTGGTTTCAATTCTGAGATGGTGTTTTTGAATATCAAACACAGTAGAATGCAGAATGCCAAGTTCATGTCTATATTCAGGCTGCATTAAGCTTCCACTTGCCACATCCCCTTTTGGGAATGGTGCTCCATGCAGTATGAACTACTGTGATCACTGGCTTCTGTTGTAGCTGGTCTAGAGACCACAAAGACCAAGTATTTTTAAGCTTGTTACAGGAGGAAAGGCAATGATTTCGTTCCAATAGCATATTGTCAGACACACCACATGCCACCTGCTTGCTACTCTAATTGCTGGCTTGTGTTGGAAAGTCTTCCTGAGAATACTGGCCCCAAAGTACAAAGTGGACCTGAAAAAATGTAATCCGGGAGGTAAGAGGGGCACCTTGAGCTTCTAGATGGTCTGATAATGTCAGGGTGGTGGTCTGCCCTTGGTTCGTGGTGTGCTATTGACTGAAAAATGACCAGATACACCACAGTGTCAAGTCCAGCCTCCTGGTTCAATGGCTTGTTAGGAGGGAAAAATCATCACATGCAGGGCCAATATGATGGAGTTACCACAGGCTCAAGAAGCAATCTTGCATAAGAAGTTGTTTATTATGAAATGAAATGTGTGTCTTTCTGGGAGTGGAGATTGACTGACTCACTCCCTGGCCCTCTGCCTCTCTCTGGTTGTTTCCTTTTGTTGGCCCAGCCTAGCTGATGGCTCCCAGAAGGTGTAGGATATTACTAAGTGATATACAGGTGTCCTCAATTCCAACTGCCTATGCACTGCTCCCTCTCTGATAGCCCATCTGGAGGGGGTGAGCATTCTCAGGTTGATAAAACATTCCCTCCTTTCTCCAGTTGCTTGGGATAGGATTAAAGATGGGACAACAACAAAACAGAGTGAACACGTTTGTCATTCTTTCCAGGTGGAGCAATTGCTCAAGGCAACAGCAAGGCAGGGCATCCTCTTCCCTGGAAGCTCTGGAGATTTTAGCTCTGTACCTAACATTGTGACTGTTAATGACATTAAGACTATATGAAGTCTAGTTTTCAGACTTATTCCCTGCCACATACAGCTTGTTACAGTAGGAAAGGCAATGATTCAATTCCAATAGCATATCATCAGACACACCACATGCCCCTGCTACTCTAATGCTGGCTCTGCTGGAAAGTCTTCCTGAGAATACTGGCCCTAAAGAAAGTTTGAACTTAGAAAAATGTGTGCACAGTTAAGGGTAATCATCCACTGATAACAATGGCAGACACATTTATCAGTTACGCATTGATCTTAAGTTCGAGATGAATTAACTAATTGAATCCTTGTAACAACTCTATGAT
Organism: Loris lydekkerianus; assembly: GCA_963574355.1. Lineage (NCBI taxonomy): Eukaryota > Metazoa > Chordata > Mammalia > Primates > Lorisidae > Loris > Loris lydekkerianus. The sequence continues at coordinate 12,462 of CAUYPK010130770.1, read as the reverse complement.
GTTGGTACTGTTATCATCCTATTTTCTCAGATGACAAAACTTGGACACAGAGAGGTTAGAATTCCAAATTAGGCAATTTAGACCCAAAGTATGAGCTTTACCTACTGAGAAATGCTACATGTCATTGTGTGTGTGTGTGTGTGTGTGTGTGTGTGCACATACACGCACATATATGTGTATATCCATTGATGCTAGCAGCATTAAATATTGAACAATTATATACAGTTTCTTTGTTTCAAGGCACTAGTGATATATGAGGTTGGACAATTTAGTTCACAAACTCATTCTAGAAAAATTGCTACATACCTCATGACTAAATATCACTGCAGTCACCTTTGAAGTACTCTCCTTGGGGAGCAACGGACCAGTGCCAGTGCCTCGCCTATCCTTCTCGCCCTATCCCATCTTCATGGCATTGTTGTTAGATGTGTATTTTTCTTCTACATATATTATAAACCCTACAATAGATATCTTTTAAAAAAATTTTGGTTAGCTGTTTTTAAATGAAATTTATAAAGATTAAAAAAGTGGGGGGGGGTTGTTCTATTTACTATATATTCAGCCCTTCTGGTTTTTTTTTTTTTTTTGTTTGTTTGTTTGTTTGTTTGTTTCTCCTTCTTTGTATATCTGTGTTTCAATCTGGTGTCTTTCCTTCAGTTGGAAGAAATTTCTTAAATCATTTTTTGCTGTGTACTTTCTGCTGGTGACAAATTTTATCAGTTGGCATTTATCAAAAAAAATTATTTAATTCTCATCTTGAAGTATTATTTCCACTGAATATGTAATTCTAGGTTGGCTGTTTTTATTTTTATTTTTTTTTTCCTGGCAATTTAAAGCTGTTTTTCCAAAATCTTCTGTCCTCTTTTATTTCTGGCGAAAAATTAGTAATCTTTTTTATTGTTTCCCTGCCTATAAAGATTTGTTCTTTTTTTTCTTTTATGGCTGTTTTTAAGATTTTCTTTTCATCAACACCTTATTTTAAGGACCTTGTGGGTTCCTAAAGTAAGTTTAATTACTTGACAGTACTAAGGCTCTTTTATTCCCTTCAGTCATTTTTTTTTTTTTCTGTCTTCACATTGGTTAATTTCTATTCATACATTTTCAAGTGTATTGACCCCCCCCCTTTTTTTTTTTGCAGTATCTAATGTGCTGTTCAACTTATTCAGTGAATTTATTTAGAAACAGTATTTTTTTAGCTCTAGAATTACCATGTAGTTCTTTGTTGTAGCTTTCTGTTCTCTGCTGAAATTTCCCAACTCTCTGCTGTATTACAACTACATTATTTGTATATTTTTAAGTTATAAAATAAAAATATTTATACATACATATGTCAATACATCTGTAGCTATTAATAAAATACATATATACATATATAGCATATACCTGTATCTATCTATCTATTCAGTTTTACAGTTCTTACATCCTTACTCCAATCTGTATCACCTTGGGATCTGTTCACATCAACTTCTTTTCCTTTTGACTATGAGTCACACTTTTCCTACTTCTTTGCAGTTTTATTCTTAGTCTTATAATACGACCCTTACTATTTCATGGTCTTTACTCCTAAGAATGGTCTTTTGGGCATCTCAGTTGAATTCCTGCAATGCTCAGTGAGGCTCTTTCACTCTGGCTGGGTTAGAATTCTAACATCTAGGAGCACTGGCTAATGTCTCCATTCAGATGAGCACTGAAGGATTTATCACTGCAGAAGCTGTTCTGAAGAGAGAGTCACAGAATCTTTACTTGCTTATAAGTAGCCCGTGTTTTGGGCAAGGACCTAAGGGTAACCTCTGTGAAAATTTCTGGCTTCCCCTGCTCTATGGAGCTCCTCTTCGGCACTCTACCCCACAAATTCCAGCTTTCTTCCCAGCTCCAATCTCTGATTTATGCCTTCTCATCTCAGTGGAACTGCCATTCTCCATTTGGACTCTATCTCCCAGGCTGCCTCTGGAAAGTGGCCCCAGGGCAAAATCTGGATATGTTGTTTTAATCAACATGTTTCAAGTGTGCCACAGAAGTTTGACTGTAGGTTCAAGTGTGCTGTGAAAAACACTTCTCTAAGCCCATTGAAGTAGATGGGAAGCCTCACTGGCTGCCCCAGGATTACATTGCATTAAGCACTTTTTTTATTTTAGTATAATTTGATAAAATTAAAGAGCTATTTTATTTTATATGGCAGATACCTTCTCTTCTTGATTGTTAGGGCTCCTGACCTAAGTGACTCTCTAAACATTATAATTATATATAATGTAATTATAATGTAGAGAAAGACAGCTAAAATAAGTAGAGAAATTTTGGGGTTTTTTAAAATAGGAAAACGATGTTTGTGTCCCTTAAAACATTTGAAATATTTTAATACACTTTTAAAACTTCATTTTATTAAGTCCATTTCAAACCCTGCATTGAATTCTAATTTTTCTTAAATTAACTCCAAATTCTTTAGCTGTGTATCAGAACCCTTCCATTGTGTAGCTCTAATTTACCCTTCTGCTTTTACTTCCAACCCAATCTGACCTGGCATTCTAGTTGTGTGAGTCTATCTGTTTTTTAAAACGTATACAGCACTCATTTAATTTTCTCTCCTTCTTTAAGGCTTAGCAAACTTGGCATATTATATTCTTTATTACTAATGGTTGTCCTGATAAACAGAACCAGTAGGTAATTAATACATAGTATGACAATATTATATTATGTATGTGTAATATATAAGGTAATATATGCAATTATAGAATCATATATAAAAAACATATACATGCTTTATGTCCACCCTGAATATGTGTGTATGTGCGTGTGTATATAGATATACACATATGTATACAAAAAGAGAGAGAGAATTTATCATAAGGAATTGGCTCACATGGTTACAGAGGCTAAGAAGTGTCAAGATTCGCAATCTCCAAGCTGGAGAGCAAGTCTGAAGGCCTGAGTACCACACGAATGTTGATGTCGTCAGTTCCAGTGACAGGCTGGCAGGTTCAAATCCCAAGAAGAGTTCATGTTTCCAGTTGGTGTCTGAAGGTTCAAAAGACCAATGTTTCAAGTTAAAGCAGTCGGACAATAGGAGTTTCCTCTTTCTCAGCCCTTTAGTCTTTTCAGGCTTTCAACTGATTGGGTGAGTTTCTCCCCTTCTCCAGTCTCTTGATTTGAATGTAAATCTCATCCAGAAACCTTCTGAACATAGAGAGACCTCTAACAAATCTCATCCAGAAACACCTCATAGATCAGTGTTTTTCAACTTTTTTATCTTATGGCACACTTGAAACTATAGTTAAACTTCCCTGGCACACTTAAATTATGTTGATCAAATAAAGGAGAAAAAAAAAGAACAGAATATACTTACTGTGCTCTGAAGTTCTCTTGAAAATAATTAAGGATCTTTCAAAATTTTCATGGCGCATCTAAGATCTCTCACGTCACACCCGTGTGCCCCAGCACACCACTTGCAAAGCACTGCTCTAGACACACCCAGAAAGATGTTTGGCCAAGTTTCTCGACAGCCTGTAGCCCAGTCAAATGGACACACAAAATTAACTATCACAAGTTTGTTATTTCTATTTTCAAATGTGATTTTATTCCCCTTTTTGTTTCCCATGTGTGACACTTCACACATTCTACCATGAATAACCATTATTCTGTCATGAATAAAAACTATCTACCCGAATCTCTTTTCGTTTTGAGCTTCTTTTCTACTTAGCACAATGCCAGGAATTTGGACATCACAGATTCTTCCTCTCCTTTACTTCCCACACACAGTCAGTTACTAAGTTCTTCCAGTTGTGTGTCTGAGGAGTATTTCTGACCCCACTGTATTTGCCATAGTTTATGCCCTTGGTCTTCTCACCTCTATACTAGTACTAGAGTAATCTATTTTAGTCACATACTTGATTACAACAGACCCAGAATTAAAATCTTTCAATCTTTGATATGAGAGAAAGTCCAGAATTTTTATCCCGAGCAACCATTAGTATAATTGGCATTCAAGATATAGCTTAGGAGGCATAACCTATCATGTCCACCTTAATACTTACTGTGAAAAATAACTGTGGTTATTAAGATGAAAGTCATGTGAAAATTAATGAAAGACTTTTTTGGTGGAAACAAATACCTTAGGATTTTTTTTAGCTTTTAGAAGAGATGATTATATTTTAGTGAGTTATTGCCATAGGAACACATTGTAGATTAGTTATGACAATTAGTTTTTCTTTCTAATTTTTAGGTCAATAGTGCCAAGTCTCTTTGTTAAAGTTGTTTATTGTAATTAATGAGATGAATATCAGTACATGGTCCATGTGTTGGGAGAGATGTAACTCAGTAAATACACTCTTGCTTTCAGTCTGTCTGCTCCACAACAGAATGGTGACACACTTAGAGAATAGCTGTCATCAGAATTAGTAACAGTGTTCACAATCTGGATGATGTATACTTTGATGAATTAATTGACTTCTATCTTAGGTACAGTAGATGAGTCATTACAGTGCCAAAGAAAATACAGGTGATAACCACCCAGCTGGTAAAGAGGGAGGGAGAAATTCAGCAAAATCCGCTGGAAAAGGGATTTAGAAGTGAAAAGGCTTTCTCCAAGTTAGGCAACTTTGTCATTAATTACTCTGAGTGATTCATTTCCTGCCTCTAGGCCTCAGGGGGGTTTCATTTGTACAGTGAAGGCATTGGATAGTGCAATATGAAAAAATTTATCAATTCTAATACTCTTACTTGAGTTTAAAATTTACAAAATATTGCCACTTCAAGCTTTATGTTTTAAACATGTGTATCAATGCTTTGGAAATTAAAGCATTTAAATTTCTTTATGTCATCTGTTGTCCCCAATCTAATCGACAAGTGCTCTGAAGTCCCCGTGCATTAGACACCAAACCTCCCTCTTCTCCCCTCGGCATAGCCTGACTCATAAAAAACAGGACATGGGCATGTTTTGTACATTGTTCAAACTTACTCTGAGGGATATCTGAGGAGGTCAGGTTCAAATCCTGTAGTAATTTGAATATTTTTTTGTTTGTTTTGTTTTTTTATGTATGTTCATTTTTCACGACACTTCTGGTTCTAGCCGTCTACCTTCTGAACCTACAGAGGCCTTTAATAAATTTTCTAGCCGATGCCTGGGAAGTATTTGAAAGGAATCTAGCATTAGCCCCCAGGATGTGTTGAAGAAAATGGTGACAGAAACGATAGAGAAGAACACAATAGTTTTTATTTCAGTAACCAAAACGTGTAACTCTGGCTGGTGCTATGATGTTAATAGTAGTTTTATTGGATAAGTTCTGGCATTATGAGCCTAGATCAAATATTTTGAAGAACTTACAGATTACAGAACATTTCTTGTTAGTTTTGGATTCAGTTTTATATTTGGAATGTTCTTTAGAATCTGATATCATTTCCATGTGGTGACTTTTACTGCAATGGAAGCTATAATTTGTATAAATATTAGGTTTGTAAACTGTAAAAATGTTAATCTATTACTACATACAATTATGATCAATTAGACATAACTTTTCCTCAAATCCGCTAATTTAGTTGAGGTGATTAAAAGAGACTGGGGGGTTACTGGAGAAGCAGGGAAGAAGTAAGGAAAATGGTGAACTTGGGTGAGCTGGGAACTCAGTTTAGTTTGATCAGGAATTTCTCCAGCATGATTAAGCTTAGGAAGACTTATTCATAGTGACCTACTCACAAAAAGCAAACATTTAATTAATAATTCAAATGCTGGCCTGGTGCTGTGGCTCATGCCTGTTATCCCAACACTTTAAGAGGTCAAGCCAGGAGAATTACTTGAGCCCAAGAGTTAAAGACCAGCCTGGTCAATGTAGAGAGACTCCTTGCTACAAAAGTTGTTGAAAATTAGCTGAGTGTGGTGACTGACCTTCGCTTGTAGCACCAGCTACTTGGGAGACAGAGGCAGGAGAATCACTTGAACCTAGAAGTTCAAGTCTGCAATGAGCTATGATTGTGCCACTGCATTCCAGCCTGAGAGACAGAGGAAGACCCTGCCTCAAATAAATCAATAAATAAATCAGATGCCAGTCATTGCCTTTGCACTGGGAGGGAGACATCACCTGTTGTGCTACCCTTAGAAATTGCCAGTCTGCCTTCTATAAAGGATTCCAAATATGACTCATCAAAAACAAAATAGTCAGCACAAGGTTTCTTAGATATGTGAAATTAGTACAGAGAGAGTTGGGTAAGTCTAAGAAATATTTGTGGAGGCTGAGGCAGAAAGTGAGTTATTTGCCCTGTGCTGCTCTCTGCAAGTTCTCATGGTTATTAAGTATGGGGTGGACACTACTCATGTATTCATCCACTTATGAACAAAGGGTTGAGTATAGATTATGACAGGAATGATTCTCATCCTTAGAAATACACCGGTGAATGAGACAAAGTTCCTGCCCTCATAAAGCTTATATTCTAGGTGGAGAAAGACAAGAAGTAAATCAGATATCTGCAATCACATACTTATTCTCCAATCGTGGTTTTGGTATACTCTTCATATGTCATGATACTGGTTTTTTGTTTGAAGGCAGGAATTTTCCATAATAAAGTTGTTATGGATCCTAAAATTACAACCTGTCTTAAATTTCTTTCATTTGTGAATATATCTGAGATGGATCCACAGATGATCCTAAAAAGGTGGGATAACTGTGGTTTATATTAATAGTTAATACATTAGTATAATAATAAGTTTGATTTATTTAGTTCCTATTTCAAGACTATCATTGGGTAGGTACTTTATGTACAACATTTCACAGGCCCCTTATAATCCTCTGTAATAAGGCATTCTTACCTGTATTTAGATGAAGCAACTGAGACTCACAGAGGTCATATAAGTTGTCTGAAGTCACATAGCAAAACTAGGATTTGAATCCAAGTTGGCCAGGCTCAAAAGTCAAGTTCTTCCTCACTATACTACTCTCTTTAATTTAGCAGGTCTTTCTTAAGGCAATAGTTACACCCTGGACTGAAGCCTATCGTGGGTGTTCCTGCCCATTGAGGCTCTTTCCTTCTGGTGGAAGGGGAGGGTGAGAGTTCTTTTGGACATGGCTCAGTCATTTTGTGTGAATGTTTGTGTCTTCTCAATGAATGTTCAAGTTCTCCTCATGCCATCTCATCTGACTTCCCTTCTGGACCCTCTTCCAGGAGCAGGAAAAGTCGAAGTCTAGATAACATAGCTGTGGCTGTTTCCCTGAAATAGATGCCTCACTCTTACTAAGATCTATCCACCCATGGACTAAATGGGACTACAGAGGTCCACCAGTGTTCCCCAGGACTGTGCCCAATTTCATACAAGCTCAAGCTCGGAAGTGAGTGCAAGCAGTCTGGTACCAGAGTGAACTCTCTCAAATTCTACAGTAGAGTGGTTTAATAATAATACTTTAAAATAATAAAAGAAATGTGAGATACATACTCTGCTTCCATGAGAGAAAAAAAATCTGTATAATTTGAAGCTTTGTGGAGAGAAATCAACATGTTTTGATGTGAGTTCAATGGTATTGTACTCAGGTACTACGTAGGGCTGTTCCTCGCTCCTTCATAGCCAAAACACACCTTAAATACTACATTTGTTATTACTTCTAGGAAGTATTTTATTCATTTCTTGTTTGTTTTATTTTTGAAAATATCTTAAAAATTTTTTGATTATAAAAGGAGTCAGAAATGTCAGTTTATATGACATTCAAAAAAATTATAGATATAAAATATAAGATTGTGAATAGCAGAAGTTAGGTTTGAACTCAGGGGAACTATGTTAACTTTTTACTCAAAGTTAAAATAATAAGGCAGTACTTCTATTTGGAGAAATATAGTTCTTCCATTCACCTAAAATATTTAACATAGAATGGTATAGTTTCATAATTTTTCATTTTTAAATTTAGCCTTATCTATAATTACTATTAAGTCATATATTAATTCATCAGCAACTCTCAATTGTCTGCAAAGAGCACTGCAAAAAATAAAAGGTACATTTCCAATCTACTGAACAGTTTAAAAGCTGCTTACAGAAATGAAATGATATGAATTTAGGTAAGTAATTAGAAAAATAAAAAGGAAAAATAATGAGCAAGTTACTTTTTTAAAAACTCGCATTTTCTGAGCACTACTCTGAGCTGGTTTCTTTGACATCAACTCAGTGTTGAAGTGGAATGGAAAGCTAGTGACTGTAGGGCTGATCTTTTTTCTAAGAATCACCAGAAAGTACCTGATCAGAGAAGACAGGTAATGAGTAAAACTAGTTTGGAGAGAACAAAGCCCTGTCATTGTGGAAAAATCCATAATGGAACAGAGGAACAGAGGTGGAGAATGCTTTGGATTTGTTTTGACGGTATTTGTGGGGGGTTTTGTTTGTTTGTGTTTACTTTAGATTAACCTGAGAAGACAAACCATTAGGTTATAATTTATACCTGAAAGGTTAAAGTCAGCTTTGGCCTACCCCCAGGGAGTGTGCCTATATCCACGCACTATGCCCATATCTGTGTTTTCATGTAGACTTGCTTCATTCCATTTATATATTCTTTTGAAGATAATACACTGCCGGGATTTAGAATATGCAATGTAAATCAGAGATGTTCTTTAAAGAGTTTCTAATCAATAGGAAGAGAGGAAAATTGGGATGCCTTTGACTTTAGGTTTTATGGGACAATTGACATTGGGTTGGCTCATGGTAAGAGTCCAGTAAACTAGAAGAGACACAGAGGACATTCTTGGTGAAGGAAAGAAAATGTAAAAGACTCAAAAAAGTTCAAAAGTCCGTGTCCAAGTAAAGCAAGTGTAATTTCTAAATCTCAGAAGTCTTGACAACCATTGTGTGTGTTGTCTTAAGTTTATTGCCAACTTATTTTGTGGCACAACCTGACTTGAATTGACAGGAGGTTGTTTATAATCTTTATCCCACTGGTGAAGGTATTTATAGGTTTTATTGAATAAATGTCAATGTGTTTGATTACAGATGCAGCTCCGACATACAGGGTTTTTGTTAATATTTTGTATAATACTTGCATTACTTTTTAAAAATACCAATGTGTCCTACCCCAAACTTAAATTACAAAATATACCTGGCCCCAATTGGTTTAGGTAAGAGATTGCGGGTGAAGTGATATTATAGAAGCCATAACTAGAAAGGTAGACGGAGACTGTACCAGTTCTTAAATGCCAAGTTACAGATGTTGGAAATTCATTTTTAGGCTGGAAAGAAACATTGTATGCTTTTGAAGAAAGTATACAATAATAATTTATCAAAATGTTTTGTATTCCTGAGCACACTCTATTTTGAAGTTCTTTCTCTAAGCAATTATGGAAACTGTGGTAAGATGATGGTAAAAATACCTTTTGAAAATAGATATTTACATCAACCTTTTTTTTCTTGTGAAGATGTGTGGGAGAAATAGGGTTAGAGAAAACAATTTCAGATTGTGTGTGCAGCTTGCTAGGTGTCATACCATATAAATATGGTCAAAGTTTGATGTCCCCAAATGACTTTGCTTTGAAAATACAAGAATTGCTTTGTGGAAGAAAAAATAAAAAAAGTTAAAAAAAACAAAAAGCCTATAAGAAACAGTAATTCATTTCATTCTTGTCCATGTTCTCTTGCTAAAGATATCTGAAGGCAAATTCAAAATAATTTGATTCTGACTTAGAAAATTTATTGAGAAATGAAAAATGGTGTTGTCACTGTGTGGTGCATGCATGTCACTCAAAGCAAGTTTTTTTTTTTTTTTTTTTTTTTTGCAGTTTTTGGCTGGGGCTGGGTTTGAACCCACCACCTCTGGCATATGGGGCCGGCGCCCCACCCCTTTGAGCCACAGGTGAGTTTTTTTTTTTTTTTTTTGAGATGGAGACTTTGTTGCCCTTGGTAGAGTGTCACAGCTCATAGCAACCTCCAGCTCTTGGGCTTAGGTTATTCTGTTGCCTCAGTCTCCCAAGTAGCTGGGACATAGGCATCCGCCACAATATCCGGCTATTTTTTTGTTGCAGTTTGGCCCGGGCTGGGTTCAATCTCTCCACCCTCCGTATAGGGAGCCCGTGCCCTACTCACTGAGCCATAGGCACCGCCCTCAAAGTGAGCTTTTAAACTGCCTTTGGAAACAGGCAGCAAAGGTTTGTCAATTAGAAACTTGACTCTAGGAATTTATCCACCTTTATTTTTCTTTATTAAACTATCTGCAGTTAGCTTGTTTCTCTCTTCCCCTTAGCTTTGATAAGACTCGTAGCCTAGGGTTAAAACTACATTTTATTTTCATCTTTTAAATTGTCATTTGAGGGGCTGAAAGCAGAGGTAGGAAGATATAATAAAACTTTGAATTGGCATATTTTTCAAAAAGAGTATCTGATACATGTTTGAGAGCCATTACTGAGACTACGTCCTAAAAGTGGGGTTCCAATTTCTGAGGGTGTGTGGGGAGAATCAGAGAGCTTCATGCCATTCATAGCTTATGGTTTTCCAGAAAATTTCTGCAGCTGACTTCAGAAGAACTGAGAATCATAATAAGACGCTTACAACATTTTACAGCTTTCACTGGAGTTCAAGCATACATGTGAAATGAAAGAAGAAGCTGTTTTTTGATGCTGTAATCTCAACAGTTACATTCTGAATATCAGACATCCTTGTAAGATTTTTAAACATCACTTACAAAAATGAAAATATGCTGATAATTTTTAAACAAGTATTTATTTCTGATTTTACAAGTATTCAACATTTGTTGTAAAGAATTAGATCATAGAGAATTGCAGAAATAAGAATTGATAATAATGTCTAGTGAGTTTTTCAATGTTCTACAAGGCTCTGTTTTACATAAATTATCTCTCAATGAAGCCTTCCTCTGTTGTGTATTATTGCTCACATTTTATATTTAAAAAACCTGATGACTAGAGAGTGACTGTCACAAAACCATCATGGCAGCAAGTAATAGAGAAGTCAACCCAGGAAGGCCAGTTCCAAAATACATATCCCACACAGCTGCACTCCACTGCTTCCCTTGAGTTGCCAATGACCACAAAAACAGTCATTGAGAAAAAAATCATGATTATATTTTTGTGTATATATTTTCAGTATTTTTCCCATGTAGGTATTTTAAAAAACATAATTGAAATCATAGTGAAAGCTGTTACTTTCACCTTCCACCCTGGCTTTTTTATTCCAGACTAATACGAGGGTACAAATGATTAGGCTACATTGTGTGCTTTTGTTAGGTAAAGACCAAGATATAGTTGAAGCTTCGCCCAGGAGGTGTGCCATATACGCTTACATTATGGCCATATGGTGAGAGGTTACCAGTCCTCTTCATTCCTCTCCCTTGCTCCCCTCTTGAATTGAATTGTTTTTCTCTCATTTGGGCGTATAGTTGTTCATCTACTGGTTTCATATTAGTATTGAGTACATTGGATTTTTGCTTTCCATTCTTGTGATACTTTACTAAGGAGAATGTTCTTCAACTTCGTCCAGGTTAATACAAAGATGTCAGGTCTCTATTTTTATTATGGCTGAATAGTATTCCATAATATACATACACCACAGCTTGTTGACCCAGTCATGTGTAGATGCTTTGCCTATATAGTTGGATTATTTTTTGCTGTTTATATATTTACGTTTCTTTAAAATTCCCACTATTAATACCTTGTTGGATGAGTAGTTTACAAATATTTTCTCCTATACTATATGTTATCTTTTCACTCTGTGATCCCCTCTCTTCGCCCTCCTCTTCTCGCCTTCTTTCTGGGCTATAATTGTGATTTACCTTTCATATGAAAGTGTGGGTCATTATGTATTGGTTTCATAATAGTATTGAGTATATTGGGTATTTTTTTTCCATTCATGAGATACTTTACTAAGAAGAATATAATCCAGCTCCATCCATGTACACCTAAAAGAGGTAATGTCTCCATCTTTTTATGGCTGCATAATATTCCATGATATTATCCATTCCATTACATATATCATAGCTTGTTAATCCATTCATGGGGTGATGGGCACTTAGGCTGCTTCCATGACTTGGTAATTATGAATTGGGCTGCAATAAACATTCTTGTGCAAACGTCTTTGTTGTAAAGTGATTTTTGGTTGTCTGGATATATTCATAGTGAGGAACTGCAGGATCGAACTGCAGGTCTACTTTTAGTTTTCTAAGTGTTCTCCAAAATTCATTGGAAGGGATGTATTAGTTTGCATTCCCACCAGCAGTGCACAAGTGTTCCCATCTCTCCACATCCATACCAACATCTGTAGTTGTGGGATTTTGTTATGTGGGCTAATCTTACTGGAGTTAGATGATAACTCAAAGTGGTTTTGATCTGCATTTCTCTGATGATTAAAGATGATGAGCATTTTTTCATGTGTCTGTAGGCCATGTGCCTGTTTTGCAGAGAAGCTTCTGTTGAAGTCTCTTGCCCACAATGAAATGGGATCACTTGTTCTTTTCTTATAGTAAGTTTGAGTTCTCGGTGGTTATCAAACCTTTGTCGGAA
>CAUYPK010130765.1:0-15452 GCA_963574355.1 Loris lydekkerianus | reverse complement strand
AAATCCCAGCAACCTTTTTTTGTTTTGTTTTGTTTTTTGTTTTTGAGACAGAGTCTATGTCACCCTTGGTAGAGCGCTGTGGCATCACAGCTCACAGCAACCTCAAACTCTTGGGCTTAAGTGATTCTCTTGCCTCAGCCTTCCGAGTAGCTGGGATGACAGGTGCCCGCCACAATGCCTAGCTATTTTTGGTTGTAGTTATCGTTGTTTAGCAGGCCAGGGGTGGGTTCAAACCTGCCAGCTCCAGTGCCACTGAGCTACAGGCACCAAGCTTTCACATAATATTGGTATAAGTATATAACATTTACATATATTATTACTTTGAAATTCCATGCAAATTCTAAGGTTGCACCTACCATGGGTGCTTATTTTAGGGTAAAGTAGTTTTATTTTTATACTTGCCTGTTTATTAAATGAAGTTATCAAGTGCCTACAGTCAGATCTATTGTAGGTACCAATAATTAGTAGAGGGAAAAATTAGTTTTTTTTTTCTCATTCTGCCACCCCTCAGAAAGACATCTGGCCTTGAGCAGTAAAGAGTAAATCTTTTGCTGTGAAAATGAACTGTAGGTCATTTCCAGCTGTTCCAACTATGAGGAACTCATTCAGACAGAAGCTGGCTCTTGCTTCTTCATGCAGCATCCTGTTGGGTAAGACTAACTCGTCCCTTTTTCCTGTGCCTCACAGGGCTATCGTGGCGCTAGTGTACAACGTGCTGAAGGCATTCATGGAAATGAACAGCACCATGTTTGACGAGCTGACAGCCACATACAAGTCAGATCGTCAGCGGTAACTTTTTAAAGCTTTTTTGTCAGCTGTGCATAAAACTATTGAATTCTTTCCTTGCTCTTTGCTGAAGTTGGCTTGTTGTACCTTGAATCATAAGTAGCCCAATTTTGTTTACAGTCATGCATGGCTTAATGATGCGGACGCATTCTGAAAGACGTGTTTTAGCAATTTTGTCATTGCAGAACCTCACAGGGGGCACTTACACAAACCTCCACGCATAGCCTGCTGCACACCTGGGCCGTGTGGGGCGGCCTGTTGCTCCCAGGCTACAAACCTGTGTAGCATGTCACTGCACCCAGCACTGCAGGGAGCGGTAACAAATCCATCAGGTGATAGGGACTTTTTAGCTTTGTCACAATCTTATGGGACGGCCAAGGTATATGTGGTTGGTTATTGACCGAAATCATCATCATGCGCCCTGTGACTGTGTCGATATGTTCATTTTTGCACACTCATTAGTGGTGTCTTTATTAGTGGTCATTGGGTAACAGAGCTTTGTGATAGGGTCGTTTTGATACAGACTACTTTCCTCCCTCCCTTTAATACCAGTTCAGTTCTGCCTCGGGGGTAAGAGCCTGGCATGTAACTGTACCAGGCCCATGTAAGGGGACCGACCAGCAGGTAGTTTGCTTTCTGGGTTGACTCCCACTTGGAACTTCCTTGAGCTAGAATCAGGCTGATCTTGTATTTCACCCTAGCAGGAGGAGGCCTAAGGTACCCTTTGTCTAGGTCTTTGGCCCAGAGCTTACTAACACCCAGCAAATTCATCGCAACTTAAAGAACAGTGAACAGAACCTACACGTTAATGGTCTGGTATTATACAAATCTCGAAGTGTGTCAGAACGTAAAGGAACAAAAACCTTGGGCCTGTTTATGGTAAATGCTGTGTGGGCCTGGGAAAGCCTGTCTCCATTTCATTCACAGGAAGGACAGGGAGAGATTAAGGAAAGCCAAGCAGGCTCTTAGTAGTGGAGCCTCTGGTTTTGCTTTGATCACTCAAAAGCAAATGTCGGCTTTGAACATCATAAAACCGTGGGCCTTCAAGGGTTCCAGAGGGTGCACAAGCTCTCGTACCCAGGACGTTGGTGCACCTCCGGGGCAGAGCCAGCAGCGGTTCCCTTGCTTCTTTGCTTTGCCTAATTTTTAATGTGTCACTTTCATTTTACTAATAAAAAGCAATGAAGAGAAAGTGTTGGTGGCAGAGGGAAAAGGACCATTGCAGTGATTTATTTATTTAAGTTACCAAAGACGTGCTTTATGAAAAGCAGTGTAATGGTGGAATATGGCAGGTGTTTAGTCGTAGATAGAGAGGCTGAGATTTTTGTACCAGAATATTGAGATAAATATCAATTATGGAACATGACATGCTACACTTGAAATTTGAACAACTTTTAATTCACTATATTAGCAGTTGTTGCAAATCATTAAATTTATAATAACCCTTCTTACCCCAAGCTTAAATTAAAATCTTTTAAAAATATGATTTAAAAAGTACCAAGAGCACATTTTAATACTTGATGCACTAGGTGTATGTTAAACAAGCATTGTGCATAAGATCCTCTCTTTTATTTTTTCTATTATCATTATCATCATTATTATTATTATTATTTGTTTGCTTTTTGAGACAAAGTCTCACTTTATTATCCTCGGTAGAGAGCCATAGCATCACAGCTCATAGCAACCTCCAACTCCTGGACTTAGGTGATTCTCTTGCTTTAGCCTCCTGAATAGCTGGGACCATAGGTGCCCACCACAACGCCCGACTATTTTTTGTTGCAGTTTGGCCAGGGCCGGGTTCAAACCCTCCACCCTTGGTATGTGGGGCTGGCACCCTACCCACCAAGCCACAGGTGCCGCCCCAAGATCCTCTCATTTAGAGCAACTGAAAACTCATTATTATCCTAGTTGAACAAGGATTAAATCTGTACGATCCCAATAAGAATTTTTTTTGGCGAGGGGAATCATTGAGGGCCTATCAAGAATTTTTGTTTTTTAATTTCAGGTTAATTTGAGGGTACAAAGAATTAGGTTACAATGTTTGCATTTGTTAGATAGCATCCCTGTTGTGGTTGTGTTCTGTCCCCAGGAGGCGTGCCATATACCTCCTGCATTGTGCCCATAACTACACATCAAGAATATTGAAGACCGGCTCTGCACCTGTGGCTCAAGCAGCTAAGGCACCAGCCACATACACCTGAGCTGGCAGGTTCGAATCCAGCCCGGGGCCACCAAACAACAATGACGGCTGCAACCAAAAATTAGCCAGGTGTTGAGCAGGCGCCTGTAGTCCCAGCTACTTGGAAGGCAGAGGCAGGAGAGTTGCTCGAGCCCAGGAGTTGGTGGTTGCTGTGAGCTGTGATGTTACAGCATACTACCCAGGGGTGACAGCTTGAGGCTCTGTCTCAGAGGAAAAAAAAAAAAATAATAATAATATTAAAGACCTTATTTATAAAATACTCAAATCACTTGTTTTGTATTTAGGCAATGTCACTAATAAAACTTTTTTGATTATTTATAACCTAAAATACCAGGAAGAAACAAAACTGTGAAGGTGGTGCTCATATTCTGGCACATTAAAATGATTTATAATGAGTGGAATTTGCTAATGAGAGAAGAATTTTCTTTCTTTTTTTTTTTTTTTTTTTTTTTTTTGAGAAGAATCTTACTTACATAGAGTGCTATGGCATCATAGCTGACAGCAACCTCCAGCTCTTAGGCTCAAGCGATCCTCTTGTCTCAGCCTCTACAGTAGCTGTGACTACAAACACCCACCACAGGACCCAGCTATTTTTTAGAGACAGGGTCTCGCTCTTGCTCAGGCTGTTCTCAAACTCCTGAGCTCAGGCAATCCACCTGCCTGGGCCTTCCAGAGTGCTAGGATTACAGGAGTGAGCCACCACGCCCAGCCTTGAAACAAGAAGTTTTTTAAAGCAAGGATAATACTTTGTCAAAGGAGCAATAGAAGGTTATACTGACAGATGAAAACTGGTTTCTTCATAGATGTGGGAATAGGAAAAGAGAATGAAGAGATTTATTTTGTAGTGTCAGAAGAACTGAATGGGGGATTACAATTTTGGATGACAAGAAGTTAATCATTTCAGTTTAGATCAAATTTTTAAGTATTGCAAATCTGAAAATGGTGGGTGGAATAAGTATTTAACACTGTAAGATACATATGCCAACATTGGTGCTATATAAAATTGCAATTAGAAGAGAATTTGACAATATCCCTAGTGTGACATTGTGATTAAGTTTTAAAATTGCCACCTACATGGGGAGAGAGAAGTGGGAAAGAACGGGGATGACAGTAACTATACCAGCAACATTTACCATTTTTGAAGATAAAATTGTCATCATGAAAGCTATGTGATAACTTAGCATAAAGCTCCTCTGGAAAAAAAAAAACCCCACAGGATAAATCGCGTTGACTGGCATAAAACTCTTGACAAGAGTGAATGAAACACTTCAGTAACACGATGAGTGTTTTCATGATGTCAGCACTTAATTAGACTGGAAATTAGGGCATTGTGAACTTGAACTTGCTGAGCTGCTGTTTAGTTGAGTAAAGTTCTCAAGCCCTTCTCCTTCCAAATAAAAAGTTTATATGCACTGGCACTCAGCAGGATCTATAGAATTGATTTTTATATACTCAGATGAATGTTCTATGCTAACATTTGTTTAGACTGTACCAAGAAACAAAAAGTGGTAATTTAACAAACAACTTGCTTATGTTAAGAATTTGAAATTCATAATGATTAGAGGATTATCTAATCTTGCCCCTGTGCCTTGTAAATGCAATTTTTTGAGGTCAAAATTACCAAACAGGGTACTTGTATAAAAATTGTTATGCTTACTGAAATTCATATTGTACAGATTATATTTGAGATAACTGAAACTAATTATCACAAACAAGCACTGCATTACCACAATATTAATTGACATATTATACAGTTCATCATTCCATTAAAATTCTGGAATGTGGGTGGCACCTGTGGCTCAGTGCGTAGGGCGCCAGCCCCGTATACTGGGAGTGGCGGGTTCAAACCCGGCCCCCAGCCAAACTGCAACAAAAAAATATCCGGGCATTCTGGCAGGTGCCTGTAGTCCCAGCTACTCGGGAAGCTGAGTCAAGAGAATCGCCTAAGCCCAGGAATTGGAGGTTGCTGTGAGCTGTGATGCCACAGCCCTCTACCGAGGATGACAAAGTGAGACTCTGTCTCTAAAAACAAAACAAAAAAAACACTCTAGTGGAATGAGAATATAAATTTAAGTTTTTTTAGAGATTTGGGGTGAGGATGAAGATTGATTTCTACTGCTCTAGATATTAATATACCTTTAAAAACATTGATGACAACATTATAAAAAAAGATACTGGAATTATATGATTGACTTAAAGTCATGTGGATTTTCCTGAGTAAAAATTGTTATGTGGCTCAAGTTAAATCCTTACTAAGTGAGGCAGTGTGAGGATAGCAGAGTCTCCATTTTCAGGAATTATCTGAATTCCTAGATTCAGAAATGTTACCTGCATCTGCTTTTTACTGATTTCACTCCAACGTGAGAAAACCAGGGGTAGTGTACTGAAACATTTTTATAAATGTGAACTCATTTAACTTATAAGAAAGTATTCCTTTCTTGCATCCTACTTGTTTGATGTTAAAACATCCTTTCTTCTTTCTTTTTTTAAATAAGCTAAATTTAAAAATGTCCTTAGCAAAATAAATTTTGTTGACCCTGTTTTAGATAATCAGATTTGGAGGAAAGTTTTTACAAACAGTAAAATACAGAAGCCTGGAAAAAAACTAGTAAAAATGGTACTGAATGAAATTTGAAGGCTTGGTATATTAAAAAATTAAAACATGGCTCAGCACTCATGGCACAGTGGTTAGGGCGCCGGCCACAACTTGAGACTCTGTCTCAAAAAAAAAATTAAAACATAATGATAATAATATCAATAAAGTTCTGTCCAGATCATTAATTAAAACCGAAATCACAAGTTGTATTGGATTTTCTTGTTGTTTTGTTTGATGGGGGTGGTGGTTTTGAGACAAGCTCTTGTTCTGTCCCAGGCTGGAGTAGAGTGGCATAGTCATAGCCCCTGCAACCTCAAACTCCTGGGCTCAAGTGATCCTCCTGCTTCAGCCTCGCAGAATGCTAGGATTTCAGGAGTGAGCCACTGCACCAGGCCTGAAATCTCAAGTTTTTACTTTATTTTCAACCGCTGAAGTGTTTAAATTTACATGAGGTGGGAAAAATACCGTATATATGCGAGTATAAGCCGAGTTTTTTTCTGGCACAAAATTTGTGCCGAGTTCGGGTTTTTCGAAAAAACTCGGCTTATACTCGAGTATATACGATAGGTTGTATTTTCTGGACTTGCTGCATTCTCTGTATCAATGTCATCTCCAGCTTTCTTTTTGAGAAACGATTGAGAGAGAAAGAAAAATTAGATTCTAACTAGGCCCCAAATAAAAATTTCTAATGTGCCTTTGGTGTTAGGATATTCGGTACGTATAAATCATCTCTTACTTTTGTTTCTCTGTAATTTTAAAGTTGTTTTTCTATAGCAAGCTACATGTAAATTGGTATTAATGTGAAATCTTAAAATATTTTGGTCATGTCTTACTCTTCATTAATACTACTTTTGTGTTTCTATGAGTCAAAAAAAATGAAATCATGGAGAGGAAAAGCAAAAAGAACCCACAAGCTTAATGTCAACATTTTTTTCAAGACCCTTTTAAAACATACCTAGGCAAAACTAGGTGAAAGGGCATTACTTGCTGGATACTATCTTTAAACCTTCTGAGTGTTTACATTGTATTCTATTTCTTCCTCAGTGAGAAAAAGAAAGAAAAGGAGCGTGAAGAATTGTGGAAAAAATTGGAGGATCTGGAGTTAAAGAGAGGTCTTAGACGTGATGGCATAATTCCAACTTAACAGAAATAACGAGAGCAACATTACTAACCTGTGGAGTCACACATTATGTAGTAGAAGATGGAGCAACAGTTTTCTGTATTGTGCAACTTGACAGTAGATTTCACATTTGTTTCATTATTACAACAGCACTGTATATACCTGTCTCTAAGTAAAGGAAAAAAAAAAATAAGGACTTCAATCCAAAGTTTGGATGGTAGATGGACTTCTCAGAACTTTGCAAACATAATCATTGTTCTAACCCTCTTTTAAAAGAAGCGATCTTCAGAGATCTGTGTTAAAATTCCATTACGGGGAGTTCCTTACTTATCCCTAGCAGAGAGTCTGTTACAATTTTCAAATGTGAACAATCTTAAATTTAGCTTGTCTTTTTGCTAAGCTGTTAAATGTATTTATAGTAAAGGAAGAAAAAAGACTGTCATTTCCTTATAAGTTTGTATAACATCCTCCTCTGGATAACGTGACTGTAATTTGACATCTTTTCCTTTTGCACATCTTCCTGAGTTGAATGTTCATGTGAAACGGGGCCATGAATTATTATAAAGGTCCCTGATAAAAGTTTTGTTTACTGGGGTGAACACCTTTCCAGTAACCAGGTAGTCCTGGCACTCCTTTAGTTTTAAAATTAGGAGTAAAAACGGAAGGGATGATAAACATAGTAGGGAAGGGAAATTTGGATTCATATATCAGTTTATGGTGAATCCAAATCAAAGTCTTGAATCCTTTGAAAACAGACACTGGGACATCACAGGCTTCAGTCCCTGACCAGTATCAGTTGCATACATCATTGGACACACACCAGAGATGTTTTAGAAATGTCAGAAAAACATCCTTTTGGATCATTTGAAATAAGAAAAACAAACACTTAGTAATACAACCATGAAATTGATCACCAGGATTGTGAATCTAATTGGGAAAAGAAGAGCAAACAGCTTGGACTGTTTGGAGTTGTTGCCTTACTTTTTAATATGTATTTATAAAGTATTCCAGCAAAAGAGGATGTAGCCTCTGGGAAAAAACAAACCTGTTCAGTGTTTTTTGTAGATTCTCGTTCAGTATCTCATCACAGCGCCAGCCCTGTTTTTAGCCAGAAAGGATTCAGGATAACATTATTATGCATTCTAAAGTGGATGCGTGTTCCTAACTACTGTATTTGTTACCAAAAGTGGTTCTGAAATGCTACTGAAAAAAATCTGGAAATTCCTAATGTCCTGAGTATTAATAATAAAGTTTAAAAATGCTTTTATATCAAAGGTGCATCGTGACCAAATTGTTTAAGAAAAAACAAAACAAAATCTAGGGCTGTGTATATCTCATTGGCTCTCTGCTTTGTATTTAAAAGAAGAGTCTTACGTTAATAAGTAAACTTCTGTTCAAACTGTGTACAATATGTACTTCCCTGATGGAGCTGCCTTGTTATGTACTGAAACGTATTTGCTTCCAGGATGTTTTTGCTTATTACGGACATGGCAGCTGTAAGTGGATGACCCTGACCATCACTTCCAGCAGTGTTCATGGTGTGGAGCCGAATCTTGTTCATGTATTGAACTGTGATGGTAGCAAACAGGAACATACGGACTGTTGCTTTTCCTATACACAATATAAATATGGGCTTGTATGTTTTTCCTTTCATTTAAATATAAAGTAGAATAAACTATTTTATTGTTTTCAAGAAAAAGGGGGAAAAAAGTCACTGACCTTTCTCCCCCAAGAAGTGTTTCAGGATTATCAGGTCACAGTGTATATGGGAGAGTCAGCTAATTATGGATTTTGTCATCTTGGTCACGTTGTAGGAAAAAAACAAAACAAAAACAAAAGTTGGCATAGTTAGTTCCTAAAAAGAAGCATCAGTAAAAAGATCATATGCAGCACCAAACCCAACATGGTTCAATGGAGTTAATAGATTTTTTTTTTTTTTTAAGCATTAGTGGGAATTCAATGTAAAGTTGGCGGAGGCTGCAAAGACAAAACAACTTACTTTAAAAGTGTTGGAATAAAGTTGTAAGTTCAATACTAATGGTAAAAAATAAATTTGTAGCAAGTATTCTCCTTTAGCCCTTTTGATTTTAGCTTTTTAGTTTTGACTCTGCAGTACATTTACTTTTGATGGTATCAACTTTTTGTCATGAATTCATCTTCTTAGGGAGAAGACATTGAGATCACAGGTTTATGAAGAATCTCTGCCTATTAGAATGAAATGCAGTCATTTGAAAGGAGAAAGGCCAGGTTCCTTTTTTACACCTTACCCTGTCCTCAGAGTTAAAGTGAAACTGCACAGATATCCTTAATGTAAATTTTGAATGTTGATCATTCCAAACCGAGGAGAATAAAGCAAATTTTAGACATATTGAGAAGCAATTACAACTATATGTCTAAAATTCGTAGGGCAACTTCTGAGAAGAAACACTTTTTTTTTTAACCGAGACTGACAATGTGACATGTGTCATGTGTGCAGTGGCGCAGAGTGACTGAGGTAATCTGTTGCACTATGTGACGTATTTAAGGATGTACTGGCTGCATTTGCAGCAACCCTCTCTTTTTGTCCCTTCCCACAGTTCTGCTGTTGCTGCAGCTTGAGTTAATTGTGACAAAAGCATCTTTGTGTTATATTTTGTTTGCTTCATAATTTCCAGAACTATATATAAATATATTTTTAAAATAGCAAATATTATAGTTAGCGAGTGATGATCACTCCAACCTTATTCCTACCATATTGGTTTCAGGGATAGGATTAAGAGTGTTTTTGGAAGAAAAAAATATACACAACCCTGTGGTTTAGAATGGCGCTGAGGCCTTAGGCTGTGGGCCTAGAACCACCATGTGAGTGAGTTGACCCCTCTCATACTTTGAATCAAGCATGCATTCCTCTTTCTCACTGTGCACGTGTCCCTGGTTGGTTTCCTTCAGTGTTTAGTTTTTTGTCCTTTTAAATTTTATTGTATTTTGCTCTCCCTAACATCTGACTTTTTTATAAAAGAAAAAAAATTAAAAAAGTAAGAAATAAATAATACCCTTGATGCCGCTGGATACTCACAAGCAGGGTTATGCTCCTTTGTCTTGGGCTTGGTGGCCTAAGTGAAAGAGTTTAATTTATTTTGTACCTCCTCCTAGGCGTGGGACAGTCCAGGGTGCAGAGCCAGGAATCGCTTGTAATTGCACCTGCTATACTTAAACGTGTAGCCCTAGGCTCAATCACACTATGGAAAGGAAAAAAATATATATATATATTTAGAGCTTTAAAAGCTTTTTTATTTTTTTGTGGGGATGGGATGGGGTGGGGTGGGAAAGGGATGTATGTATGTAAGTGCTGAGTTTTGGGTTTTGTTTTTTTTTTCCTCTGTTTGTTTTTTCCCTTTAATTGGAGGCACTGACCTGGCCCAGAAAGTGAAGAGATTCTCTCTTTTGATGCTATTACCAATGTTATCACAAAGTAACAGTCACCTGTAGTAAAAGGGTGGCATCAGACATGATCACTGATGTTTTATTTGCACATCAATATTTTTATTTTTGTATTCTGGCTCAGCTGCTTCTCTGAGTGGAGTTAAGGAATGAGCCGCAAAGGATTTTTGTAGTAGGTATATTGGCAATGCATTTTATATTCCTCTGGATTTAATTTTGAAAATCTAAGAGAAGGATTGTGCATCTTGAGAGAAAGTTGAACAGATTTTGATTTAGCGGAATGTTAATTTGTGCTGCTTCTTGTGCACGATAGCTGCGTTAGGTAGTATCTCTCGGAAAATACGTCCCACATTATAATGTCTGTGAATGTAGGGTCCTTTTCTTCCCTCCCCCCTTTCCTCCCTGCCGTCCTGCGTTCCTTTTCTTTCCTCTTTCCCCTTTCTCTTTTCTTCTCTGTCAGCCCTTCCTCTCTTCCTCCCTCCCTTCCTTTTTTTACTTTCCTTCCTTTTTTTGAAATCACTCACTGTAAATAAGTTGTAATCCAAACCTCATGTACAATGGGGAACTTTCAAATATAAATATTACCTTACCAAGACATTTTCTGATTGTTGTCTGATTTTTGATCGAAGTATAATGAGAATGACATGTCCATTGCTTTTGGTTTGAGGATTTCGCTTTAGCTTCATAAATCCTTTGGTATTTTAGTATTTCATTGTTTTAGCAGGAGAGGGCAGCAGAAGTTCATTTTCCTGTTATGTTGTTCACGATTGGTTTTAAATTTAGCTGTGCGTGTGTGTTTTTTTAAACAGCATCTGTTTGTGACTAGAGGTAAAAATGAAACATTTTTGATATGAAAAGTTGCATATGAAAATTACAGACTGGTTCAACCAGACATTGAAGACTTCTGATCCACATCTAACTTAAAACGCCACAAAATGATCTTCCAGCTCCGGCTAAAACATGCCACTTCCTTTTCAAACACACCAAAATGCAAGCTGTCTTAAACACTTGGAATCTGAAATGTTTTTCTTTGGAAATGATTTACTTTCTTCAGAGTGGTAACAGAAACAAAAATGAAGGTGCTCCCCCAAAAGAAATGTAACCTCCCCTTTCACAGATGTGTGAGAGGTTCTGTACCCTGGGTGCATCCTAATAAAGAAGCAGTGAAGAGTTTCCAGGTGCCTGGTTGTTTCTGTTTGTTTGTTTCTGACCTCCGTTGCCTTCTGAATCATACAAATACTAGATCTGATTAACCCAGCTTTGAAGCAGTGGGATAGGTCTGGGTCAGGCCTTCCTTTTGAGAAATCAGTTTATGATTAGGGCATGTAGTATTTGGGAATGGTCCTGTCTCTATATAAAAAACCATACCAAAAGCTAGTAGCTTAAAGCAGTTACATTTATTCTGATCACAAAACTGTAGGGAAGGTCTTAGCAAGAACATCTTGTCTCTGTTAGAGGTGTTAACTGGGACGTCTCGACAGTTCACTTCCTCGTGGCTCCCTCAGTGGCTGGCGAGTTCCATACACGGCATTCTTCCATACAGGACTTCTTCTTGGGGTTCCTCACAGCAAGGCAGTGGGATTCTAAAGGATAAGAGGAATCTGCAGTTCTTTGAATCCTGGGCCCATCAACTCACAGCGTCACTTTCCTCATATTCTTTGATCAGGCAATCACAGAGTCGGCTCAGATTCAAGTGGAGGGGGCACAGACCGCACAGTGAATCCGTTAGAAGAAAGTCAAACAATTTGAAACCATCTTTAAAGTACCTCAGGTTAGTTTCTTTGTAAAGCATTTGATTTAGGTGCAATTTCTCTTAGCGAATTAATTCCATCATATTTGCAACCATGTAGAATTAACTAGTTAATGTTTCATATTTAGTTAATCTAGGTTTGGGAGAGAAAATCCTTATAAGTTCAGCAATTGAATGTTTCACAGTATGACCATTTGTGGAATCAGAAGATCAACCTCTTGGTAAGTTATAAGACAAAAAACTAGTAACAAAAAATTTTAAGGTCAAAGATTTGAGAGACAATTTCTGTGGAATACCTAATTCTTTGGATAATGTTGCTTGCTGCCTGTAAATAAATACTTAAGAAAAGTGAAGGCAAAGTATGTGTATAGTCCAATTCATATTTCCCAGGTTTTTGTGTAAGTAATGTGTCCTGGAAGATTCTATTAGATGATGTTTACATTAGCTTTTGTTTTTTAAGCTCAAAGTATGAGATAGCTAAGGGGAATTAAAATTTGACTTTTTATTATGATACATGTTCATTATAGTATAATACACATTCTTGGAAAGGCAGAATTGTTTTATTATTTCTTTTTGTGTGTGTGACCTAAGAACCTTTATTTTCTCTCCCACCTCTCCATCCAAGGCCAGAAAGAAATTCTGTAACGTTTTCCTAAGCTTTATAATTTTATCTTTTATGTTTAGGTCGATGAATCATCTTGGATCATTTTCTTATGTATAGGCTGAAGGATAAGATTCTAGATTCATTTTATCTACATGGATATCTAGTTATTGCAACACCAATTATTGAAAAGAGTCTTCCTAGGAGTGTCCTTGGTGCTCTGGTGTCCTTGTCAAAAAACTACTATAAATGTGTGTATCTAAGACTGTGTTCTCTATTCTGCACCAATGGTTAGTTTTTATGCTAGAATCACACTGTCAGGATTCCTGTAGATTTATTGTGGTCTTGAGTCAAGGTATCTTTCAATTTTGTGATTCTTTTTTAAGGTTACATTTGATACCTTTGCATTTCTACATAAAATTTAGAAGCAGTTTGTCTACCCCTAAACAAAACCCCAAGCCCCAGCGGGATTATGATTAGACTTACACTGAAAGTGCAGTTTTGGAAAGAATTCAGGGGTCCTCAAACTTCTTAAACAGGGGGCCAGTTCACTGTCCCTCAGACCGTTGGAGGGCTGGACTATAGTTTAAAAAAAAACAAAAAAACTATGAACAAATTCCTATGCACACTGCACATACCTTATTTTGAAGTAAAAAAACAAAACAGGAACAAATACAATCACATAGCCTCATGTGGCCCGCAGGCCGTAGTTTGAGGACCCCTGATGAAATACTGAATCTTATAATCTGCTATGGTTTGAATGTCTTCCCCAAAAAAGTGTTCCCCCAAATGTGTTGGGAACTTAATCCACACTGCAACAATGTTGAGAGATGGGTCCTCACAAGAGTGTGAGACCATGCGGGCTCTGCCATCACGGCTAGATTTGTGCTATTATTGTGGGAGTGGGTTTGTTATTGGAGGAGGGAGTTCATTCTCCGCCCCCTCGCTTCTTGCCTTCCACACGGGGTGATGTAGCAGGAACACCCTTGCTGATGCCAGTACCTTGATAGTGGCCTTCTAGCTTCTGCAACAGTGAGAAATAAATTTCTTCATAAGTTACCCAGTGTCTTGTATTCTTTATAACAGGACAAAATGAACTGAGGCATAATCCATGAACAAGGTGTAACATGTAGCCCTTCATTTACTTAATCTAATTTCTCTCACCAGAGTTTTATAATTGTCACCATTGAGGTCTTGCACACCGTTAGTTAAATGCATTACTGAGTGTTTTAGGTTTTTTGAAGGTATTATAAATGGGCTTTATTTACTTCTAGTTTTCAATTATTTGCTGTTAGTATCATAAAAACGCATTTGGTTTTTATATATTAACTGGCATCCTAAACCTTGCTAATTTACATATTTTATTAGTTATTTTATAGATTCCTTAGAATTTTATACGTACATGATCATTTTATCTGAAAATAGAAACAATTTTGCTTCCTTATTTCTGATCTCTAAATTTAGCTGGGCATGGTTGCTCACGCTTGTAATCCTTGCACTCTGGGAGGCTGAGGCAAGTGGATCTCTTCATTTTGGGAGTTTCAGACCAGCCTGAGCAAGAGCAAGACCCTGTCTCTACTAAAAACAGAAAAACTACTCAGGCAACATGGGGGAGGGGGTTTGCCTCTAGTTCAAACTACTTAGGAGGCATGAGCCCAGGCGTTTGAGGTTGCTGTGAGCTGTGACATCACAGCACTATAGCCTGAGCAACAGAGTGAGACTCTTGTCTCCAAATAAATAAATAAATTTAAATTACTTTATTTCTTTTATTCTTTCCTTATTGTGATGGTAAAGACTTTCAGTGTAAATACTGAACAGAAGTGGTGAAAGTGGGCATCCTTGCCTAATAAGGAAGTCTTATTTGTCTAACCTTACGGGAGAAGTGTTCAGTATTTCTCCATCAAATATGTTAGGTGTAGGCTTTTTGTGGATGTCCATTATCAGAGTGAGGAAATGCCCTTTTATTTGTAGTTTGCTGAGAGTTTTTAATCAGGAATGAGTGTTGACATTTGCTAAATACTTTTTCTACATACATTGAAATGGCAATACAATTTTTCTCCTATTAATATGGTGAATTAAATTGAATTCTGTGATAAACACTATCTGTGTATGTATGTTGTAAATTAGTAATCTAGATCCGTGTCTATGTGTCCTTGTGTGTGTACCACTGAGTTTTTATTTTATTTTATTTATTTTATTTTCTTTTTGAGACAGAGCCTGAAGCTGTCACCCTGGATAGAGTGCTGTGGTATCACAGATCACAGCAACCTCTAACTCCTGGGGTCAAGCGAGTCTCCTGCCTCAGCCTTTTAAGTAGCTGGGACTACAGGTGCCCACCACAATGCCCGACTGTTTTTTGGTTGCAGCCGTCGTCGTTTGGCAGCCTGGGCTGGATTCGAACCTGCCAGCTCAGGTGTATGTGGCTGGTGCCTTAGCCACTTGAGCCACAGGTGCCAAGCCATCACTGAGTTTTTAAATCTCTATACCTTTTACCAGATTTGGCAAATTTCTGGTCATTATTTTTTCAAATATTTTCTCTGCCCCTTTTCTCTCCATTCTCTTCTTTTTAAAAATTTTTTAAAAATTAAATCATAACTTTGTACATTGATGCATTTATGGAGTTCAGGGTACTGCTTTGATATACAATGTGAAATGCTTACATTGAACTAAGTAACACATCCATCATAATTATACTCATTTCTTAATAGTTTTGAAATGTACCATTGCATCATGCACATTAGGTGAGGTCCCCCCAAATACCCTCCTTCTTCCCATATCCCACATTCCCTCCCCTCTCTCTCCTCTTCCCTTCTGCTTTCTGGACTATAGTTAGTTATGTTTTGCCATTCATATGAGTGTGTAGGTGATTATATATTGATTTTATAGTAGTATTAAGTACTTTGGATACTTTCCCCCCCATTCTTGAGATACTTTACTAAGAAGAATATGTTCCAGCTTCATCTAGATAAACACAAAAGA
>CAUYPK010130764.1:0-16168 GCA_963574355.1 Loris lydekkerianus | reverse complement strand
GATTGGTGGGATTACACCTGCGGTGCATCTTACAAGGGTACATGTGAAACTTAGTAAATGTAGAATATAAATGTCTTAGCACAATAACTAAGAAAATGCCAGGAAGGCTATGTTAACCAGTGTGATGAAAATGTGTCAAACTGTCCATAAAACCAGTGTATGGTGCCCCATGATCACATTAATGTACACAGCTATGATTTAATAATTAAAAAAAATTCAAATGACAAATCATAAATGTAATACTTGCAAATTAAATCTGATAGAATATTAAAAGAATAATATATAAAAAAAAAAATGCCAGGAAGGCTATGTTAACTAGTGTGATGAAAATATGTCAAATGGTATATACAACCAGTGTATGGTGCCCCATGATCACATTAATGTACACAGCTATGATTTAATAAAAAAAAAAAAAAGAAAGCTTAGGAGATCTTGCAGGCCCTGGCCCATGCTCCTGCCTGGTGATGCAGGCCCCGGGGCTTCAGACTCTGCCCCCACCTCCCCCATGCCTCACACCTGGCCCACAGTCCCCGGTGAGGTGACCTGCTAGCTCTGTGGGAATATCTGAGTTTGTAACCCGTAGCCTAAAAAACCTCCTGGGTATTTTGAGGTCTACAACACTGTGAGGCCATGGAACCAGCTGGTTTCTATTTGGGGGGAGGGTACGCTCAGGGGCAGCCCATGTGTGCTGGAAGCAATTACATGTATGTCCACTTACATGTCGTGGCTAGAGGAGGTAGTGTTTACAGCACTGTGCCTTTGAACCAATCCCAAGATACCTGCCCAAATTACACATTTGCCCGTTACTGATATTGGTGGGGAGAGACGTGATTACACTGTCAGATATCAGGAAGGACAGTTCCTGGGGTGGAGGGGAGTAAAGGGCCTCACTGCTCTCAGGTGTGGGAGGACGGGGGATGGGGCCAGGGAGTAGGGCTGTGTCTGCCTAAATTGCCTCAGGCCAGATATCACCAACTCAGGCAAAAGGAAGGCACTGGGAATAGCAGACAGGCCGGGGCACCCACTGTCAGTTTGATTTGGTGCCAGCCTGGGATGAGGTGGAGATCTAGAGAACGGAGCTGCAGCTGACATGATGGAGTCAGTCTAAAGGGAGGCACATAGCTGAGATGCAGCTAGATGGGGTGGTTAGGGCAGCCTGCCTGGACAGTACGCTCAGGAGATTCAACCAAGACCCACTTGGCCAGGACACCAGCAACTGGGACAGCTCGGCAGGAATGAAGATGTGCGCCTCTGCCTCCCGCTACCCACCAGCAGGGGTCCCCACAATCCTGGGCCCAGGTCTGCCATCCTGCCCTTGATGGGGACACTTCTTTGCTTCTTTGCCAGCCTCCCAGACAGCTGCTCCCTGGGTTGCAGGGGAGCCGCCTTTGTTTTCGCAGACAACAGAGGCCGGACAATTGTCACCCACCAGTAAAGAATGGATCAGAACTCTTAAGAATCCAAAGGTTTTGGCCAGCCTCCACCAGCCTCCCTGCCTCTTGCTCCTATGACTGTCCTTTCTGTACCATGTCCCTGCCCTATCTACCTTGAATGAGCTATTTAATATGCGCAGCTGGAAACTGAATGTGGTGAATGTGGAAAGTGAATGTGGTTAGGTGGAATGGCTCCCGCAGAGCTCAGCATGTGGTGGGCACCAGAGGAAGGGAGATTGAGTGAGGGTCCCATGCTGGACCAGGTGAATCCAGGAGACAGAGTAGAGCTCTAAAAGCTTTGCCTTCTTCTCCAGCCGTTGCCGATCATGACCATAGCCCTGTCAGGCAGGCACCCTTATTGTCCCCATTTTACAGATGAGGAACTGAAGCTTAGAGAGGCCAGGAATGGTCAGATCAGCCTGGGACACATTGTGTTCCAACCCCATGTGCTTCCCGCTTGACTGTCCTTCCTGTGGCATCAGCTGCACCTACCTTCTCCCTCCTCCCTGCCCTTACGGCATGGCCATGCCCCTTGGCTTGGCATCTCAGGAGGACCTCTGTCTCCCACGTGCTCCTTCTACACTCACACCCTCTGAGAAGCTCCCTCAGCTGGCTCATCTCCACTAGCAACAGTTTCTCAGTTACTGACTCCTTGCCCTGTCTTCCTGCTATCTCTCCTCCCGTAGTGACTGTCCCTGTGGCCCCAGTGCCCACCATAGGCTTGGCTCTGAGGGATGTCTGTGAATCTTTTAAGTGCTTTGAAGCTGGGCTTGTGCTCTGCAGTCCCACTGTTTGGGTTTTATTGGGCCCTACAGTGCAATGACCACCCTATATGGGTATGAGAGATGACCACTGGGGCCAATCTCTCTTGACATACCCTTCCTGACAAGTGTGTGTGGAGACTTGGCTTTTATACCTCCAGTGATGAGGAGGTCATTGATTCCTGGGCAGTTTGGTGGGTTTGCAGTTTTTGTGTAAGCCCGGCACTTCCTAGGTTAGACTCTCCGGCTCAATTGTGCCCAGAACCTCCACATGACCAGGAAAATGGGGCCCAGGGGCGAGGGCTTGGCTCAGCTGGGTGTGGCTGTAGATCCTTCTCCGTCCACCAGAGGGAACAAGTGGCAGCGAACTCCTCCTCAAGGCTAGATGCTCTGGGGTCACCAGCTTCCCCCCTCCCCACACCCTTACCAGCTTGGACCATCTTGGGGGTACACTCTATCTGGATGTTCACCATGAAGCTCTCCAGTTACCAGCACACACTTGGATTTCTGACCTTGACTCACATCTCCCTTACTTGGTCTGCACCCCTGACCCCCAGCAGACCAGCTCTGGGTTACAGGTGCTCACAGCAACCTGCGCCTTCCCAGTCCTGACTGTGGTGCACAGTGAGGCTGGAATCTGCCCGAGGTTAGATTCTCTCTCCCACTCAACCACAGGCTCCAAGGGGGTAGGGAATCCATGATGTGTTTCTTGCTACTGTATCCAAGATGCCAGAGTGTCTCATACATAGTGAGAACATGATAAACACAATGACTATTTGTTGAATTAACCTACTGTCCAGGGAAGGACTCTGAATGCATGTCCAATTTCTTACAGCCACTGGTGGCTGGCTTGGGAGCACTAGAGGGTGCTCCTGACCCACCAAAGCCTGCCTCCAAGCCCTGGCTGACCCCAGCCCTTACTTCTGCCCTCTGCCACAGCCTGGGAGGTCAGCCAGTAGGATACAGCTGAAAGGGGCTCCTTGAGTCTCATGGGCTCCCCCTGCTGGGGACAGTAACCATCCTGGCAACAGGAACTGTCCCTGAACCCAGTCTACGTGCATAGAACTCAGGCTCTCATGGAGTCTGTCTTCCTGGTTCCCACAACGGCTTAGGGGCCTGAAGTTTAGAGGGTTTGGGACACCCAGTCTATGGAGCCCCAGAGCCCATTCTCTATTCACTGCACAGGTGGACATGGGGCCAGCCCCTTATTTCAGGAGAAGTTTGATGGGACAGCTTCAGACCCAAATAACTCTTTTCTTCAAGTCTTCTGACTGTAAACCCCTGAGGTTGGCTCAGTTACCTTGGCATGTTCTTCCACACAAGGTGAGGAAGAACAGGCTCTGCTGCCTGGGGGAGACGGGAAGAGATTACAGACAGTAGCCACTCTGCAAACATGCTGTCATCACAGGGAAACCAGCAAAGCCCAGGCCCAGTCCCCTGCTGAGTGATCTCCTGAGTTGGACATGGACAGGAGGCACTCAGGCCACTGCCAGGAGGATGCAAAGAGCTGCAGAGGGCAAAGAAAGGATCTGGGAACTGAAGGAAGGAGCAGCAGCTCAGGCCTCCCTGAATGGGTGTGGCCACCTCGGGTCCCTTGGCTGCCCCCACGCGACACTCATGGGGACACTGGAGACACAATGATGGATTTAGGTGAGGGGCCAGACTCAAGAAGCACCTGCTACGTACTGGCTGAAGGCCCTGGGGAGAAAGGCCAGAGTGGTGGTCCTTTCCTGCAGCCTGGGTGCACCTCCCTGAGCATCCAATCTGGGCCCTATTATGGGGACATAGAAAGTCTACTTTCATCCCATCCCTGCTTTGCTGGAATCTGAGAGGCTGGGGGACAGCACTGTAGGGGTCAGATGAAAATGAAGTGAAGGATGTTGAAATCTCCAACATTTGGGATATTACAGTTGAATCATTTAACTAATTACATTTTTACAATCAGAGCTGTTTTTGAACTACGAGAGTGCAAGAAAGCATATGAATGTGTGGTGCTCTGTGGGCCTTTTTTGTTCACTTGATTAATTCCAAACAGTCCGACTGAGTTATTCATTTCAAAATTGGTCCCAGGCTGAGGCCCTGTCTCCAGACCACATACAGCCCAGCGCTCACGCTGTCCCTTGGGCTTGGCTGGTGACACTCCAAGGGCTGCTGCTGGAGACAACGTACAGCCCCTGCTCCTGTAACTCCCAGAATTTGGCAGATGGGACCTGGGCAGGGTACTCTGGGGCCTAGGAGGTGACAGTGTGAGCATCTCTGCTTCTGGTCAGACCTGGCCTATGATTTCCAACACCTCTCGTTTCTCAATTCTTGACTCAGGCTTCATCAGCAAATTATTGGAACCACCTCCTATCAGACTCCCTTCCTTCAGCCTTTGCCCTGGGCCAGGGAGCCCTTTTCAATATACAGATCGATCCAAGTCATTCAGGGGCTTCTGTGGCCTCCAAATTCTTCTGCTGGTGGGCGAGGGGTGCTCTTCATTCTCTGGGCCACCCAGCATCACCTTTGCTGCACACCCCTCAGAATCACCTGTCCCACAAAACTCCATAGAACACTTACAGTACCTGTGCTTGTGTTCCATGGAATGTCTTCCTATCTTGTCCTTCTGCTGAACTCCTACTTATCCCTCAAGACACCTCAAATGTCCCTCTTTTCTGGGGCCTCCCCTGGTCCCAGGCAGAGTTAGCCACCCCTTCCTGTAGGAGTTCCAAAACCTGTGTATATTACAGCTCTACCCACTGACCTGAAAAGATCTCTGAGTGGGGTATTTTCATGCTCAACTGGGGGACAGATGAGTGGGTGAACAGGTGGCGAGGCCTAGAAAGCAGTGAGAATAAGCAGCTCAGGGACAAATCAGTGGGGATTTATCCACAATTGCTGAGTGGGGCATGTGGTTCCAAGGGCCTTACAGACCTTATCTCCTTCCCTTGAATACCATGTGTGTGAGATAGAGCCTCCAGCTGTTTTGTGCATGGGGAACAGGAGATATTCAGAGGCCAAATGGTTTGCCTCAATTAGCATAGGCCTTTGGAACTGGCACCACCCACAGGTGGGAGGATTGAAGTGATACCAGAAGTCAGCCAGGTACAGTGGCATACAGAGAGGGATGGCAGGGCCCTGGGGTGTCTCCAGGGGTGCAGTCCACCCCACATGCTTGCCATTGCAAGGTCTGGCCACTGTGCTTCAGCTTCTCCATTTGCAGAACAGGCATGCACCACAATGCACAAGGGGGGGGGGCACGCTTTGAGACTGGGAAGTGCTGCACACATCTGGTTCCTGAGGTTTTCATCTGAACCAAGCCTCATGCTTTGCAAATGGGACTGAGAAGCACAGACTCGCCCGAGGGCTGGCAGAGCTGTGCTCATGCTGGTCCTGGGCAGCAGTCCCTCTGGCTGTGCCCTGTTCCCTTCAGCTGCAACTAGACAGGCACAGCACCTGGCCAGTGAAAGGGATCTGGGCATACTTAACACCAGGGGCATTTCTCTTCCTAATTTTAATAATGGCAATGACACAGAGGTACAGATGAGGAATGGGAGAGGAGGCGAAATGGAGAAATAGACTTCTTTATTTAAATTAGAGTTGGGTTTTGTTTTGTGTTAGAAATAAGAAAAATGTGGTTTATTGAGTTTTGAGAAATAAATAGAGCCATGTAACTACCACTATGATCTAGATCTCATAAAAAAAAAAAAAAGAAAAAAATGAAATAAGAAAAATGTCTTAATGATTTGCTAATGGGGGTGGATGGTATTGGAAAAAGAGCTCTAGGGCTGGATAAAAACAGGGATGAGCAAGAAAAACCAAACATTCACTCTAATGATCTGTTTCTCTGGGTGGTAAGAGGTGAAGGCCCCTCCCACCAAAGCCCCAGCCCCCTCTGCTGCAGGAGCAAGCTTCCTGATGGGCTGGCCGGCTAGTGTGATGGAGTGAGATCTTACAGCCTAGATGCTAATCCAGGCACTGGCATGCAGGCAGGTGGAGTGTGTCAGCTGAGCCCTGTCACTCTCTGAGCTGAGATTTCTCATCTTTCAGGTAGGGCCAAGATCTTTGGCTTCCTGTGGTGAGATAGCATATAAGAGTGTGCACCCAGCAAACACTCAATACTTGCACTTCCTTCCCTGGCATGTCTTCTCTGTTTCAAACGAAGCATCAGGAGTGGGAATCTCAGATCCCTTGGTAGTCTGTCTCTGGGGACAAGTGGTTTCAATAAGCATGGAGTCAGATTCCATTCACCTCCCCCACATCAGCCTCTCCCTGTGCCTACCAGGTCCCCTCAGTGCAGTCCCAGACCACTACTTTTGGCTTCTCACCTTCTACCACTTCTCTGTCACTTGCTCACTCCCTCTCACTCCTGCCACATTGGACTCCCATGTATCTGGACGCACAAAGCTTCCCTGACTTCATGACCGGTGCACTTGTTTTTCCTCTGATGGGAACACATCTCTTCCAAAATCTTTGCTCTTTCTTCATCATTTAAATCTCAGTTCAAATGTCACATTCACTAAGAGCCTTCTGATTATTTAATCCAAATTATACCCATTCAGCCACCCAGCTAGTACTCTCCACACAACCCTGCTTTATTCTCTTTTAGGCACATTTCTACTATATCCAAGAAATGTTTCAATTACCTTCTGAATGTGTAAAACAAACTAACCAGAAAGGCGCTGATGCTTAATGATTAGAGTTAAGAAATACCAAAGAAGAGGAAAAGCAAAAGTTTTGATATTATAAATAGGAGTGATGAGAAAAATCTAATGTTTTTGTGCAAAGTCAAGGTGTAGGCAAGATTAAGCCTTGTGCGAGAGCCAAATCTTTTTATCCTAGATAGAAGCTACAATTTAGAGAAGAAAAAGGGGTCTAGATAAATAAGGTACTCCTGGGAAGATCTCTCTGCTTTCCTAATTATTCGTTCCTCTCTTTCCAATGGCAAATTCCCCCTTCCACATGGCTCTTCAAAGACTGTGACTGGGCCTGATCCATCTGTGTCCAGCACAGGGAATGACACCATCCAAATTTCTTCAGCACTGCCAAGCTTTCTATTTATGAGATGACAGAATCACTTCATCAACATAAATGCTAACTACTACCCCAAAATGTGAGTGCCATGTCCAGGGTTCTTTTATAGGTCCAAATTTTGATTCACAATGTTCCAAGCTTACAATTATTCATGTGGTATTGATTCCATGATGTCTGCAGTCCCTGGACCCATTGGAATCTGACAGCTCTTGTTTGGTGAATTCCTCTTTAAACCTTATGCTTACAATAGCAAAGTATCTCAAGAATGGAAGAAAAAGTATCCAATGTACTCAGCCCTACTATGAAACTAATTTATGGCTTTCATAGGAAAGTTATATTTTTAAGTTATAACTTAAAAATATAGGGAAGGGGGGGAGGGAGGGGAGAGAGGGGGGAAGGTGGGTTGAGGGAGGGTGATTGGTGGGATTACACCTGCGGTGCATCTTACAAGAGTACATGTGAAACTTACTAAATGTAGAGTGTGAATGTCTTAACACGATAACTAAGAAAATGTCAGGAAGATTATGTTAACCAGTGAGATGAAAATGTGTCAAATGGTCTATAAAACCTGTGTATGGTGCCCCATGATTGCATTAATGTACACATCTATGATTTAATAATAATAATAAAAAATAAAAAAAGCTCTCTAAAAAAAAAAAGAATGAGGCAAAAAAGACACTGACTGTAAAACAAAAACAAAAACAAAACAAAAAAAAGGCTATCTTCCTCCATTGAATTTGTTTTGTACCTTTGTCAAAAATCAGTTTAGTGTATTTGTGAATGTCTATTTCCCAGTCCTCTGATGTGCTTCTTTAAATGTGTCTTGTCTTTTGCCAGAATCACTCTGTCTTATTTTCTGTAGCTATATATTAATATTTAATACGTGGTAGTCTGATTCCTCCCACTTTATTATTCTTTTTCAAGATAGTTTTAGCTATTCTATAGGCAGAATTTCCACATAAATTTTGGAATAAGCTAGTCTATTTCTGCATAAATCCTTGATGGATTTTGGTAGGAATTGCAGTAAATCTACATATCTATTTGTAGGGAATTGACCCCTTCACTACAATGAGCTTTCCTATCCATGAACACTGTACGTCTCTTTATTTAGGTCTTCTTTGATGTTTCTCATTAGCATTTTAAATTTTGATTTCTATGCTTTTCTGTTACTGTACAAAAATTTGATTATTTTTGAGTGACCTATCTCCTATCTTGTGACCATTCTGAATGCACTTACTTCTTGGACTTTTTTTTTTGCAAGTTCCTTGAGATCTCGCATACAGATAATTGTATCATCTGCAAGTAGAGATACTTTAATTTTTTCCTTCCCATTCTGTGGGTCTGTTGTTTCCTTTTGGTGGATAGAAATTCTAGCACCATATTGAATAATAGTAATGAAAGCGGATGTCTTTGTTTTATAACAGATCTTAGGGGAAAAGCAATCAGTCTTTAACCGCTAAGTATGATGTTAGCTGCTGAAACATTTGCGCATGTCCCTTAACAAATTAAGGTAATTTCCGTCAACCACTAATTTGATGAGAGTATTTTTCTGAAAAACAAACAAACAAATAAACATAAAAACAGGTCTTGGATTTTGTCAAATGCCTTTTCAGCCTTAACTGATATAGTCATATGAATTTTCTTCTTTTATTATTGATACAGTGGAATACTATTTTTTTTTTTCATATTGAACCTGTCAAAGATTCTTGAAGTAAGTCCCATTTAATGTTCTATAATTCATTTATACAATGACAAATTCACTTTGCTAATACTACATTAAGGATTGTTGGGTCCAAATTTATGGGGGATATTGGTCTTTAGTATCTCTTTTTCTTTGGGTACTAATTGTCTGATTTGGGCATTAGGATATTATTGAGTTTGGAGGTCTATGTTTTAATAATGTTTATTAAAATATTTTAATAATTGTATAATTTATTTATTATAATAATTTTATTTTAATAATTTATTAAATTTTAATAATTTTATTTTAATAATAAATGTTTTCTATTTTAATAATCTATGTTTTCTAGAAGATATTTTTAAAATAGTATTAATTCTTTAATTATTTGGTAGAATTATCTACTGAAACCATCTAAGCTTTAGGATTTATTTTGTCTGGAGATTTTAGTTACAAAATCATTTTTTGAATGACCACAGGGCTATTAAAATAATCCATTTAATCTTGGTAGAGTTCTAATTTGTGTTTTTCAATGAAGTGGACTTTTTTCTTCTATGTTGTAAAATTTATGAGCATGAACTTGTCTACGCTCTTCATTCTATTATGATCCTTTTATGAGATACAGGATCTGTAAGGATAACCCATTTCATTTCTGGTATGCATCATCTGTGTCTTCTGTCTATTTTTTTAGTCTTGCTAGAAGTTAATATATAAATTTTATTGATTTCCCCCCCCAAATAACCAGCTTTTTGTTACATTGATTTACTTTATTGTTTTCTGCACATAGAAGAGTTGACATAGTAGGCCTGAGATTGCTGTCCTTTGAAAGACCCATTTCTCAGGTTGGCCCTGGGAGCTTAGATTTCAGAAGAATTCCCACTATTCCAGTTATCAGAAAGTGGCTCCCTATAGTAAATAGTTTGTACAGACAACACGTTTACCCTGAATGCCCATTTTGCTTTGGCACTTTGGAATTTGGGTGTGGCCGGGCAGAGGATGCCTGCAGGAATGATTCCCTGGAGAACCTGGAAGCCATGAGTCAGTCTCTAATGCATTTCTCTGGTTGCTAACAGTTTACACATGTTGCATCTGGTTGCTGGGAAAATTGAGCAAGTTTTGTGCAACTCCGCTGGGAGAGCCTTGTGGAAACTTGTGCCTGGTCTCCCCTGAACTTCATCCCTGTGCCGTTTTCCTTTGTTGATACTGTTTTATATCCTTTCACTGTAATGGCAGTTAGTGGTGATTTTCTTTGCAACTCCCTAGTTGACCTGTGGGTTGTTTAGAAGTGTGTTGGTTAATTTTTACAGCTTTAGAGATTTTCCTATGACAATTCTGTTATTGATTTCTAGTTTGATTCCCTTGCGTTCAGAGAACATACTCTGCATTATTTTGATTATTTTAGATTTGCTGATCCTTGTTTCGTATCCTAGAATGTATCTTGAATGGTGAATATTCTCTGAACATTTGAAGAGGCTGTGAATTCTGCTTTTCTTTGGTGGAGTGTCCTACGTCAATTGGATCTTTTGCTTGGCTATACTCTTCAGATCCTCTG
This sequence comes from Loris lydekkerianus, assembly GCA_963574355.1. Classification (NCBI taxonomy): domain Eukaryota; kingdom Metazoa; phylum Chordata; class Mammalia; order Primates; family Lorisidae; genus Loris; species Loris lydekkerianus. The sequence goes on along the minus strand of CAUYPK010130764.1, from coordinate 5,731 downwards.
AAAAACATCCTTGATGTTTTACTGATACTATGGTAATAGTATCAGTGGCTGAACAGTCTTAAAGTCTACAATGCTAGTAATGTATTTTACATTATTTTGACTTTTATCTCCACCCATTAAAGCATTTTAAGTCTTTATGGGCTTTTCAGATTTAGAGTTATTACGTCCTTATGGTGGACTCACCCTTTTATCAATAGGCAATTTTCTTTTTGTCTTCTCTTGTGTATATGTGTATATACGTGTGTGTGTGTTTTGGCTTTAAATTTGGCTTTTTCAGCTATGAATATAGTCACACTTTCTGTGCTTTACTTGGATTATTTGAAAAATATATCTTTTACCATCCCTTTACTTCCAAGTGCTAATCTCTGTTTTGATTGGAGTGTGTAGGCCACTTAATGCTTTAAGTGAAGCATTAATATATTACAGTTTAAGTCTATCATTTTATAATTTGTTTTTTTGTTTCCTGTTGTTCTCATTATATTTCCTTTCTTGCTCTCCTCTAGGTTATTTGAAAATGTTTTTAGGATAATATTTTGATTTATTTATAGTGTTTTGAGTCACAGAAAGAAATTACTTCAATTTGATCAAAAACACCCACAAGTGATTCTGTAGCTATCATTGTACTTGGTGGCAAAAGACTGATTGCTTTGCCCCTAAGAACTGTTATAAAACAAAGATTGGTTATTATGTGTGACTTACGCTAACATAATGGTATTAACATTTTACCATTTAGAATGAAGTATGAAAACCTCACTTTCATTCAGTTCTCTTTTCCTTCCTACTTTTAAATATCATTACCTTTGGGTTCAGATGGTATTCCACTTTTTATTCTAATTATCTAATAATACTTATTGAACTTACACGCAAAAAAATGCTATTATTCAAGCCCCCATTCCTGTTATTTACATTGTATTCTCTTCTTCCCTGATGCTCCAAAATTTTTTCTTTTGTGATTTTCTTTCTTTTATAATAACATTTTTAACCATTCTTTAAAAGCAGTCTAGTAGTGGCAAGTTCCTTTGTTTTTCTTTAATCTAAGGGTGTATTTATTTTCCCTTCATTCCTGAAGGATGATTTCAGCAGGTATCGAATTTGCGATTGAGAAGTTTTTTTAGTTTAGCATTTGAAAAATACTGGGCCATTTCTTTCTGCACTCCATGGCTTCAGTTGAGAGATCTGCTGTCAGCCACATTTGGGTTCTTCCACGCATAATATGCCATTTCTCTCCGGTTGCTTTTAAGATTTTGTCTTTGTCTTTCGGTTTCAAAAGTTTAATTATGACATATATTGGCATAGTTTTCTTTGTCTTGTTTGAGCTTTGCTTGATTTATTGAATCTCGAAGTTTATGTTTCTCACCAAATTTAGGATATTGTCGACCATTACATTTTCAAGTACTTGTCAGGACCACCTTGTTTTTCCTGATGGGCTTTTGACCATACAAATGTTGGAGACTTTGTTATTTTCCTGCAGATCCCCGAGGCCCTGTTCTTGTTTTGTTTTTCAGTCCAGGATTTCTCTATTATTCAGATTGGGTGAATTCTACTGATCTGTCTTCAAGTTTGCTAATTGTAACCTCCATCTCCACTCCAGCACTGAGGGAAGCTCATTCATTTGTGTCACTGACTTTTTCAGTTCTATAATTTCCCTTTGATTGCTCTTCATAACATCTATTTCTTTGCTATTTTTTTCATTTGTTTCAAGAGTTTGTAATTGAAGCATTATTATAATGACTACCGTATATACTCGAGTATAAGCCGAGTTTTTTCGGCACAAAATTTGTGCCTAGTTCGGTTTTTTCGGCACAATTTTTGTGCCGAAAAAACTCAGTTTATACTCGAGTATATGTGGTACTTTAAAAACTTCTGCAGATAATTCTAATATTTGATTCATTACATACAGGTGCTCAGGTGACCATTACATGTGTCTATATATGTATTCATATCTATAAATCATGTACATATATAAAGTATTTATATATATGAATATTTGACATGGTTACCTGAGTGGTGGCATTATCAATATTCTTCATGTTTTCATTTTTCTGTGTTTTAGAAATTATATATTTCCAAAAAATTTTATTATGAATACATATTAGCTTAGTTAAGAAAATGTTTTACTTTAATGAATTACATTTGGGGAGGTAGACTAGGCAGAAATATCTGTATTCTGACAGATATTATCTGTATTTTTATAGCCAAGAACTGCAGGAATCCCTATGCATGTGGGTGAGGCAGTAGGACCATCCACCTGCTGAGACTGAGGCAGGTGATGGAGCAGGTCTGAGGAGCTGTCATGGGGAAAAGACTGATGGTGAGTTGATCAGTAGGGAAGGAACATTGGAAGGACAGGGTTACCAGGGAGCTGAGGCCACATGAAGTTGGGAAGGAAGTGAAGTCATGAAGATTAGAGCCTGGGGGAGATGCAGATCCATGTGCAAGGCCACACTGTGGATGAGCATTTCCAATCCCTGGAACCCTCTGCAGCCTTTCTGTTAAAAGCCCCTGGTCCCACCCCCAGTGTTCAGGTTTACTCCTTCAAATATCTCAAAGCAGCATTAAAAAGTACATCCTTCTCCTGTCCCTGGTTCTCCTGGCATCCCTTCTTCCCTCTGTACCTTTCCCCTGGGTTGGGGCAAGGTGAATGATGGGAGCATGAATTAAACTCCACAGTGCACTCTTACCAATATTTAGTAGCCTTTTTCTTCATTAGGCATTCCTCTGGATGTGGTAAGTTTTTGAATTAGATTGTAGAGTTTCCAGAAAGCCTATTCTGACAGTTTTGTCAGCCTTGTTACTTCTTTGGCAGAGGCGCGAACTTTGAAATGTCTTATTCCAAGGTTGTTGGTGCCATTGCTCCCGATTGATTTTCAACAAGAGTGCAAAAAAGGGAAGGATGGCCTTTTTAAGGAATGGTTCTGGGCATTTATAGGCAAATAAATAAATAGACCTCCACCAAACCTCACACCTTATGCAAAAAGTAATTAAAAATGGATCACATATGTAAATGTAAAACCACAAAATTTTACCAAAAGTAAAAAATAAAAAAATCCTTGGGATTAAGTTCTTAGACTTGGTACCAAAATCATGATCCTTAAAAGGAAAAAATAGCTGAACTGGACCTCATTAAAATGAAAACATTTTCTGTGTAAAAGATCCCTTTAAGATAATGAAAAACAAACTACAGAGTGAGAGAAAATATCTGCAAGCCACACATTCCGCAAGACTCATAGCTAAAATATAGAAAGAACTCTCAAATCTCATCAGTTAAAAACAAGTAATATGGTTTGAAAAGGAGCAAAAGACAATAACATATATTTTATCAAAGAAGATTTGCAGGTGGGAAGTAAGCACATGGAAATATGTTCAACATCATTAGCCATTAGGGAAATGCAAATTAAAAGCGACAAAACAACATCCCTGCACAACTATCCCTATGGCTAAAATAAAAATCGTGATGGCAGGTGCTGGCGAGGATGTTGAGAAATTGGATTTCTCATGCTCTGCTGGTAGAATGCAGTTTTCAACCTTTCTGGAAAACAATTTGGCAGGTTCTTCATACTTAGCATGCAGCTATGACACCACTGAGTAACCCTCCTGGATACTATCTCAAAGAATGAAAATTCTGGTTCTCATAAAACCCTGCTGTGGATATTCATAGCAGCTATGTCCTTAATAGCCAAGAATGAAACAACCCACACATCCTTAGATAAAGTGTTAAACAAAAGGTGATATAGGGGGCTTTTTCACTTGTGGTTTCCACATCCCATTGATTCAACCAACCACAAGTCAAAAATATCTGGGAAAAAAAATTTCACCAATTTCTAAAAAGCAAGACTTGAATTGACTGTGTGTTGAGCACTGCACTGCCTTGGTACAAATGAAGCAGTGTGTTGGCATTGCATTAGGTATTTTAAGTGATCTAGAGATGATTTAAAGTATGCAGAAGGATCTATGTCTGTTACGTGCAAATACCGTGCCATTTTATATAAAGGATTTGAACATTCTGGATTTGGTGTTCTTGGACATGGAGGCTCTGGAACCAATCCCTCATAGATAGGCACAACTGTACAGGATGCATGAAGCTGTGGTCAGTATCAAACCACATATACAACAGTGGTCCCATGAGGTTGCAATGGAGCTGAACAACTGTAGCCCAAGGATGTCTCAGCCGCCATGGTATTGCAGCACAATGAGTTACTCGCTTGGTTGTGGAGATGCAGGTATAAACAAGCCTGCTTTATAAACTTTATAAGTAAAAATGTTAATGTGAGTTAAGGTTGCTTTATTTCTGAACAAAAAATACTCTTTTAAATCTAGTGTAGCCTAACGGTGCACTGTTTATAAAGTCTGCAGCAGTATACAGTGACGTCTTCCCCACTCACTGACTTCCTGGAGCAACTTGAGTCCCACAGGCTCTCTTCATGCCCTGTACAGCTTTACTGTTTTTTATCTCCTGTGTTATGATTTTGCTGTACCTTTTCTATATTTAAGTATGTTTAGGAACATAAATACTTACTATTGTGTCCCAGTTGCCTACAGTCCTCAGCATAGTGACCTGCTGTGCAGGGTTGCAGCCTTGGAACGATAGGCCACCCCACATAGCCTTGGCGTGTAACGTGCTGCGCTGTCCAGGTTTGTGTAGGTGCCCTCTGTGATGATTACAGGACATCAAGATTGTCCACTAAGGCATTTCTCACAGGTCGGTGATTAAGTGATGACGACTGTACTTGTATACCATGAAATACTACTAAGAAATAAAAGGGAAGGAATTATTGACATATGCAACAACTTGGGTGAATCTTAAAGGAATGATGTTGAATGAAAAAGGCCAATTCCAACAGCTTATATATTATATACCTCTATTTATGTAAAATTCTTGAAATGACTGTATCATGTTAATGGAGAACAAATGTATGGCTATTGCCAAGAGTTAAGGATGGTGTTAGGGTAGGGTGCGTGGGAGGTGTGTGGTTACAAATGGATAATACAATGACCTTTACAGGTGTGAAACTGTTCTGTATCTTGATTCTGGCTGTGGATATATGAAACCACACATGTAATAAAATTGTACAGAACTAAATACACACATACACACAACTAAGTGCCAGCATGCCTGGATAATCCAAGGCTGTTAGGCTGTATCAACACCCATGCCCTCCTGGTGCTGTCCTGCTGTGGTTTTTCTGGATGTTCCTGCTGGGGTGACTGAGTGAAGGGGGCAGGAGATCTCCCCGTATTATTCCTGCACCCATTTGTGAATCTGCAATATCTCCCAATGTTCATTCATACAGAAAATGAAAAGTAAATTTGATATAAATTTGGGCTGCCCAGTGGCCTGTGGCCTCAGCTGCGTTGCCTGCCTGTACTGCCCACTCTGCTTCCCGGCAGCACCAAACGGAGGCCAAGTCCTGGGGTGCTGACAGCAGAGTTCCTCTGTGCTCCAGGTTTGTCTTGGCCCCTGAGCACTGGCTAGGGCTTTCTCAAAACTGTGTTTCAGACTGAGCGCTCCCTGCCCCCTCCGCTCCAGGTGAATCCTGACTACGGTGCTCCTACTATTTTTTTTTTTTTTTTTTAAATTAAATCATAGCTGTGTACATTGATATGATCATGGGGCATCATACACTAGTTTCACAGACCGGTTGACACGTTTACATCACACTGGTTAACATAGCCTTCCTGGCAATTTCACAGTTAGTGCGTTAAGACATTTACATTCCACATTTACCAAGTT